>JBBPPA010000173.1:0-32141 GCA_038091735.1 Leccinum pellstonianum
CGCATTTCAGCCACCATGTTCTTCAACTGGTCGAAGATCCTCCTCTTGGATTCGTCGGATCTCGATGACCACCCACGTGCTACTATCTCGCCCTCGATCCTATCCATCAGAATGTATGTACAGCCGTTGTGTACAAATGCGCAATGAACCTTTGGAACCGGGATGGATGTTTGTGTGGCTATGAATCGGAGGGTAAACGCCTCAGACAACTGCACGAGGTGTCCATATTTGACGCATAGCTTTTTAGTAAGAAACAGGATGTTTCCGCGTTGGCGACGAAATATCCTTGAAACCCTGATGGCCGCTATTAAGGCGGCTTTCTGAAAGTTGTTGGTATCTCCAATATTCGTCTGTTCTCGTTGCCTATAACAATAATGTAAGCATTCGTCTCGTATTCAAGATACTTATGGACAACTGGGAAGTACCTTTTACCCTCCATACCTGTAATTGAACCTGGATGTATATCACAGTTCGTGTATTCGGGTATGGCCGAAGCTCCTGTTTTTTATATATACAGGACACCGTGGGAGCTGATGACACAGCTTCATGACATGTGACAGATTTATATATTATATCACGTGCGCATGCCGTCATTTCAGCATGGCAAAATGGCAAAAGCAGCATTTATCGTAACAATATGATACGTAAGCCGATCTCCATCCATATATAAGGACTAAAGAAGTCTATGACATTTTGTCTTTCACAATATGTCCCTTCCCTTCCCTACATCAGTTCCAGATTCAGCGACTCTGTCTCAGCTTTTGAGAACTCGACGGGATTATCTTGTCGGACAGCAGGATAACCTCATCCTTTGGCCTGGCCACTTTCAGTTCATCCTTCCAGAACTGTTTCAGAAACACATGGCAGCGTTTCTATGGAGGGAATCGGCCATACGACTCGTGCTGCTATATGCCCGCGAACTGAAACTTTCAAACGCTCTGGCGGACACCTTAGCCATGATCCTATGGTACATGGATGTCGTTTTTAACTGTTCCCTGTTTGAATTCCAAGCTACTGCTGCAACATCCAACGATTGTCACAGCATAACGTTCAACCAGTACCTTAAGATAGAATATTGGGCTCGGCGTCATGAGCCCAAATTTGTAAATGCATCTCCAATAATGGCTGACCCCAACATCAGCGATTGTGGTGAGGGGGTCTATATTATTATAATGCTTCCAGGACTAATTTCATCGATTCTATTTGAGATTGGAACTTGTACTTCGATGCCTTGGGGCCTATCTGGTGTGGAAAGAAATACAAGTTCTTTCTCAGCCACAGTGACTATACGTTCGATACAGCAGAGGTTCTGCTATTTGAGATGAGAAGGTTCTATACTCCTCTAGGGCGGATAGATACTGCCCATAAGGATTATGCCTACCCACTTCTAGAGCGTGAGTGTCAAACTGATCTGACGTACGATACAGTACTCACAAAGAATACAGAGGTCAATACAGTTTGTGCACACAATGTCAATAAAACTCATGGAAGCAATGTTTTGGGGGCAAGCCGGAGGGAAAAGAATAGACGACGGCTTGAGCGGCGACAACAGAGAAAGGCAGAAGAGCAACGGCAACTTGAACATATCCTGAAAAGTGTGGACATATTTCATGAGGATTGGGACACATATTCTGACGCGCAGGATGACGATGATTGGTATGTCCTTCACCATAATGATGGGAATTTGCTGATTCATCTGCTATTATTATCATGTGACTAGGCGTGAATATGATGCCTTGTCAATGATATGTCATGAGGATTGGGACGCGTATTCTGAAGTGGAGGACGACGATAATTGGTATGTCCTTCACCATAATGATGGGAATTTGCTGATGCATCTACTACTACTATTATAATGTGACTAGGCGTGAATATGATGCCTTGTCATAGTGTTGATGATCGCGAGAGCACCTTGGATGAAGGCCAGCATGAGTTTCCTGTAGTTATCTACATCGTCATGGTTAGGGTTAGATCACAACTCTCGTTACTACTACTAGTACTACTACTACTGTTACCGTCTGTACAACGAATTGCTAGGACGGTGGTCAACATCTCAGCATTGCTGCCTTTCTATAACGACGGGTCTATACGATGGACATTACGAAAGTCCGAACAGCGTACCAGAAGCTCACATCTATCACTCTGAGAATCATCTATTATCAAACCCGCCCACATGGCTGTTCCCCTAACGTCGATGCTGTGGACTGAGCAGGGACTGGGGATCTGAGTTCTGACGCTGCCGAGTTGATCTTGCGCTTTGTTCTTTTGGACGAACGTTCTGGTAGAAATAGAAGGAACAACAACAGTAGTGGTGCAATTAATCAATCACTGGCCGTGCGAATACACACGATGACACGCACTTGGAGATATCAACCGGTTCCGGTCATCTTCTCTCCCATCCTTTGATCCAGTAGAAGAAACCGTTAAAGCACGGAGTCGCTTTTTCGACTCCAATATTGAGCGGGCACGGTCAGCGGAAAGGGAGACGTGTTTTGAGGGTGAGGCTATGGGACCTAGTTCCATATGCATGTATGACCGAACACTCTCGTTCCCCTCAAGGGCCTCATCGCTCCCGGCTACGTAGGTAAGACATGCAGCGATAGTTCACAATGCACGATAGCGACTGGGCGACTCACAAATTGAATGTAAATGCAATGAACGCGCTGCAAGATGGGGGGAGATCGAGGGCGCATTTCCTATATATCCTCCCGCAGAATTGGGAGGACGTTCGCAGTAATTTTCCCAGCATATCAGCGATGGGGTGTTTGATATAAACTCTCCAGCGGAATTAACGGGGAGATCGTTGTACATCTCAGAGGATATCGATGGCGTATTGAATTCAGATTGGCCATCAGCATCCACGGGGATGTTTGGGTCCAGTTCAGGGGATGTCGATGGCGTATCTGACAAGAACTCCCCATTCGAATTCACCGGAAGGTCATCGAATAGAGCAGAATCCTTCATGAAATCAAACATCACATTGGAGCGAATCGACAAGGACGGGGATAATGACGTACCATATCCAGCTCATTGAACACAGAATTGTTCACGGTTGCTGCCTGTTCTTCTGGATTTCCCTTGGTCTCCTCATGCTTTACCTCTTTTCTGGGGATCTGCGTCTGGAGCCATTCCACATACTTGGTACCCAGTGCCTCTAGATATTCCAGGGACTCGTCTACTGTTGGCATATCAAGTTGATGTTGGATTTGCGGATCCATTCGGAACTGGCCATATTGGGAACCTGTGCCGTCTCTGAAAGTGATCTGCAGACACTCCTCATTGCTCATGGCTATTGTGGGATCAGGGCAGACCGTGTTGGAGCCCGCCGTACGCTGTCTGTACGCATTGACGTTGATAGCCTTTGAATACGATGAGCATGAGCATGATGTCAACACATTTCCAGAAGTACATACGTTGACTAGAGTGCGTAGCGCTGCCCTGACGTCATCATCTAGTCGTGGATGGTGTTGGGGATTTCCCTGTCTTGTGGGATCATGCCATGCAACCGGCATGTTCTGAACAGTGTCCACAATCATTTGTGCCTCTCGCTCTTGCGATCCTACCGCCTGCTCCCGTTGTAATCGCGATACCTCCATGTCGATCCTGTGCTCTTCCGGACCCCCAGATGGGGTAGGGGGATATATACCATCTGCCCAAGTGAGACATCCTGTTGGGTAATAGTCACCATCCCTGTGTCCGTTGCCCGATCGACACCATGCAATGAACTCCTCCAGTGTCGGCTTAACCTGGACTGTACGACCGTGGTCTATGTGAAGTATTGCAGTTGCAACCGCTTCCTGTGCCCGTATACGGATTGTTGCGGCTCCACCACGGGGCTGACAAAGAATGAGCTCATGTCGGTAGGATATGATGGTGCTTGATTCGGCGATTGCTGCCGCGGCGATGGATCCCATCAATCGGGTGAACGAGTGCGAATCAAGGTCTAGCCACCACTCTAACCCTGTGCGCTCGATGAGGCCTATACCGCGCATACCAACCCGAGGTCGGTTCCGCGTGATGCTGGAAACTTTGGACCAAGGTTTATTGAAGGTCGGCGACGATCCAGTAACATCGAGCCTTGGTGTGTTCTGTAACCTAGTGTCTGGCCTGCTCATTCGCAGTAGTGTAGACAGCTGCTTCCATTCTTTGTTCAATGTGATCAGTGCCTCATACTTCCGCAGTGCTTCCTTGTGTTTTCGCTTCTCGTCCATTGAAAATGGATCTTCGTTAGAGACGACCTCATCGTCCACCCATTCAGAGCCATCATTTCCTTCATTCTCCAAGGCCATATTCATACTCGTCGTTGCTGCAAGAGCTGTTCGTAATGCCTTTGTGTCGATACCATCGCTGGTGACGCCAAACATTGATAGAAGGTTGTTCCGCTTTGCCACCCGAGGAAGAACAAAGACATTCTTCAGCTGGAACTCCATGTTGATGAACGATGCGTAATGGTTCCACACCACATACATAGTCTGATGTATCAATCGAATGAGGACACCTCAAATTGACAGCGATCTGTGGTAGACTGACCCTTTCTACTGCGATAGCACGGGATTCCGGTAGGATGTCGCGGTGGCATTGGATGGCTCTCACTAGCGCGGCTGTTGCGGACCCAGGAGTCCATGACCTCCCAATAACGGGTGCCATATCAATTAAGGGTTCCCACCAACGTGCGAACTATGACAACAGGATAACGCACAAATCATGATAGTGTGGAATAGACGTACCTCCTTCAATGCATCATCAATCGATTCTAGCTTCTTCACCATGTGTATATATACACTCCGTGACAGAAAAGGAACAGCTGCTAATGGCTCTCCTCCCGCCGCATGCATTGCAAGAAATTGGAGTACCTTGATCTTCGCCACGCATGACTTGTACGACTGTATTGAATCGCATTGATCCTCGCCGGAACGTGACGTGTCAGATCCAATCAGCTTTGGCAACCCTTCGATCAGGTGCATCCAGTAGGAGTCCATCGCCATCTTCCAAACGCTGGAGCGTTGATTACAAAAAAGATTGTCAACCTTGGACCCCAACCCCAAGTGGTGCAAGAACACCTCGTCCATATATTTTCTGATTTCGCAACTTGCTCCAACCCCTGAAGGCTGACCTTGTTGGATTGCTTTATAGATGCTCCGCAATGCGCAACATGCTGCCCTTCCCTGGTCTCCAGTGTTGTGCATCGCAGTCTCGATCAGACGATCCACGTGCCCTTCGTCTACAGCAACGTCGTTGAAACATTGCCGTGTGTAATCCTCCATTTGGTGGGTCATATATGCAAGAATCTGTCATACTTGTTAGTCTCTACTTGCACCTTATCTTCGTGTTCTTACCCCTCCAGATGTCCCAAGCATCGTTGCGTGGAAGCGATGCAGTTCCATGTCATCCTGTCCATCGAATATGTAGCATTGCATTGGTGCGAGGTCCTCCATGATCCCCCAAACATAGTCCTGTGCCAGTAAATCTGCCCACTTCCGGCCAGTGGTGTCCTCAGCTATATCATTCGGAATTACGTCCCGGAACGTCTTGCCACTTGTCCGTAACATTTGAAAGCATTTCAATAGCCCTTTATCGGATGTTTGGGCATTGAATTGCGTGTTATAAGTGGCCGACTGTGTCTGACGTTCGCCATTAGTAGGTCCACCATTTTTCAGGTCTTGGTTGTACCCACCTTTGCGCTCTGTGGTTACACATTGGTGGTCAATTATCTATGATTCCTGGTTGATTGTCTGACATTTACCACGGATTTGCCATCAGTGACCTTTCGGTCTCCAGCTATCTGGGTATCTTTATCTCCTGGCATTGCTTTGTGTTAGAAAATGATGGGGTAGCAGATGGCAGTCAATCATATACGGACCAATTTTCTTTTATATGCAAATGATAGGCCATGCTTATGAAATGGACCCACGTGTCCGTTTGGATATCCAAATCAGAAGGGTATCATTATCATGCAGGGATCCTGAATCGATAACGATAAGGAGGAAGTTGTGCACACCGGAAGCAGTTAATGTTGCGCTTATCGTGCTGGTATTTACATAATGTTCTCACAGACCATATAAATATCCATTATCAATCTGCGCCGATGATCACATCTCCGCACACAAAGTAACGTCCACAAATGTCTGCAGATCCAAGTTCGAAGTATGCAGTCCTGCCACAAGGATCGCTGTGGCCCTTCACGCCGGTGGTGGGAGAGTTGTTGGAGAGGGAATGTATGTGGACGTACACCGTTATCGTGAATGGAACCGGGTCGGAGGTCCTCTCAAAATCTTCGGACGGGCTAGTACGATCTATCCCAATCCCCCACCGCTACACAGAGCTCATGAAACGCTTTATCTGGCGTGGCGAACTCCTGAGGACTCTGCTATACAGCATAGAATGCCTGCACGCACTGGGTGACGAAGACATAGAATCAGCCATGATCAACAATTTATGGTACCACTTCAAGGTTTTCGATATTCTCCGACCAGCATTGCGTGCAGCCGTCGCCAGCACGGAAACGGATCCAGCCATTCGTCTCCTCGAAGTTTACATGTTGGAGGAATTCTATGTTGGTAGGCACGAGCCTGCAGCAGTGGTCAGGTGGCAAATGACAAACCAACACATTAATCTGCGATGCTCTAATGTTTTCAATCTGGGTTAGTAGTGATATTGGCTATAATCATTGATGAGCAAGACTGATCTTTTACATCGCGGGACTATTGAAACAGACTGGGAACATCATCGTACACGCTTCGGACCTTGTTGGGACGGTTGGAAGGTTCGATGGAATGTGGGGTCGATTCTCACAATGGACCAATACGTTTCCGGAGCCAGAAAGGCTTATCAGGAGTGGTACGACCATCCATACACCATGCTGGAAACATGGAACGACCAAGACGACGAACGAGTGTATGCTGGTGGTACGTCCGTCCGAATCAAAGGTATGCCTGATGCAGACGTTTTCCATATATCAGACGTTCTTGCAGATCTCGGCGAAGACCGTACCCCCAGGAATACTCAGCACCCGGAAGGGGCCTTGGCCAATGTTGTTAAAGCTCATCAATAATCTTATTCACTGTTTTCATTGCATAGATGATGAGGTCTGTGGCGCTGTTGCTGACATATTCAATGGTCACCAAGCAAGAAATCCGATTATGATGATGTATATAGTAAATATGATATCAGACGTTATGTAGCTACGAGAGGGATCGAGAAACACGTCTGACAAAATGAACGAATTCTAGTATTTGGGATGACTCCACATTAGTAGAAGCGACATGACGAACCTAGTACGCGGGGTTCACGGAAAGGCGAAGTGGAATCCTGCGCAGTGCCTTTGAGGACATGGCAGAAACTACTGAATCATCAGAATACACATTACGAACAATGAACGAACATGCCCCACAATAAAGTGTACATCCACGGCAATACAACGAACGCACTACGAACGCATTACGAATAATTAACGAACGCATGTGGGGCATTATGTCAAAGAAGTCCAAGCTCTGCATTACGTCAGCAGGTTCCACCACAAGGCAAATCTATATAACTGGTGAAACCAGCTCAATGTTCAACGTTCAGCCCATTCATTTTACCCTGCCCAACACTTCTTCATATCATCCCAATGGCACCATCACGAAATGGAATGAAAGGGTTTGAAATCTGCCCGCACACATGTGGCACCACTCTGTGTGTAAACAATACCACCAACACTCCCCTCTGGCGCCTCGAAGGCGGCGCTTGCGCACGACATGCAGCAAAGGCTCCTCATGTGAAATGCACCGATCAATGTCCGGCTTTCCAGTGTCTTGGAAGTCGCCTATACTGCAGGACTCCCACCGAAGACGAGCTCAAAGAATTTGTAACGTCAATACGCCAGGAAGGACGGATGTCGGACGCAGGACTGGTGTTACAACTAGGGATATCGGTAGAAACGCTCAGGGATACGTTCCCAACAGATGCGGAATTGGTGGACAGCCCTCCAGATCTCGACGAGGTGCAAATGGAGCTTGATGAAGGCAACGGACAGACAGAAGATTTCAGCATGGATGTAGAGGATTCTGCTCCGGACGTGCATCTCGGGACACCGGAGACGGGACGACTACATATCCCTCGTCCGTGCTCACCTACCTCAAGCTGTCAAACGCTGCCGATCGACAGTCTCGCCATCAAACGTCCAACATTGCATGGCCACAGCGTGCATCGCATTCTATACGTTCCCGATCCATCAATGGGATTCAAACATGGGAGGGATATCCGAGGTGATTTGCATTTCGTCGACCAAGTAATTTCTCGCGCGGCATGGGATGTGCTGAGCACAACGGTGCCAAACTTTGTCTTTCAAAGAAAGACGAACCATGGGGATGATCACTACCATCATCCTACTGAGGATAAAGTCAAGGTGAAGATATTAGAATGGGTTCGTCAATTTGTATTTATAATTGGTGCTGTCGTCTGACCATTCAACAGCTCTGGATCGTTCAACGTTTAGAAATTTCCAGAGATGACGGAGACCCACTTTTCTCAGTCTCCTATATGCAATGGGACGAATTTAAGCGGAAGGTATTGCGATGCAATCCTGACGACTTGGGCGAGTTGTCAGGATTTGACTGCATTCTGGGAGGGATAGATTATACCATTGATTATCGGTAAGAACTTCGCATTTCCATCTTATGCCCACTGATCGAGCATTGCAGGGATACTAAATATAATGTATACAACTGGGCGGATGTTCAAGAACTGGACCGATATCAAGCAAATATTCGTCGCCTCATATCCTGTGCATATGTCCTCCTCTTTCCGCCCCCATGTCAAATGGATCGCTTCGGTCGCAAGGACCCAGACGCAGGCACATTGCGCGTCATTGCGCATCGTCTTCAGAACCCACACCCTTTTTCCGCGTTGGTGGAAGACAAGCCTATTCAGGAGAACACAGTCCTCAAGAGATCTAATAGCGACGCTGGGCTACACGTCATACTCCCCCATCAAAGGCGGGAAAGGAACTTGGAGAACCTGAAGGCTCTCAGTCCAAATGGAGAACTATGGCTGATGCAGGAATATATCGAAACATTGATAACGGTAGGGGAATGGAGGGTGTTCCTTGTCAATGGACACCCTATCCATACGGCCCATACCTACAAGACTGAATCTGGATGGCGTGCGGAGCTCGCAACATCCTTCTGGTCATTGCGAGATATCGAGTACGTTGAGCGGATGTACCTCTATGTGTCATATATACTGACGCATTACATAGGAGGCGGCTGTCGGCTGGCCAGCCACCTGTGATGTCCCAGGAATTCGAACGAGCGGATTTCGGTAGTATGGATGAGCGCCAAGCCGCGCGTGATAGCTTCTTCAAATTTGTCGATGACACCTGGAAGTTGCTAGTACGAATGGAGCAAAATTCGTATCTCGTCGGGACACCGTGTACAGCGGTGTTCTGCCGTCTGGACATCGGGGTGATGTTCCGAAATGGCAGGGCGTCATATTTCGTCAACGAAATCGAGCGGGGGCTGACAACCAGCCTATGGATGAGGGCATTGACCAGGTCTACTCCAGGGGTGCTTGCAGACACGTTTGGCCTTGCACTTCACAAATGGATATCAAAAAGCACGAGTCCACATTTGTAACGATACATACATCACCACTATAACGCGAACGCACCATCCTGGTTGTATTATACAGACCGTCACGAAATGTTACAAACACTATACCAATATACCACGGTGTGTACAAACGTTTTGCGAATTGCGGCAAAACATTGCCAAGTTGTTTGCCAACATGCCGAAGCGTTGTCGAACAGTCTAGGAACTGTTGCGAACATTTTACGAATAGTGTAGGAATGGTTTAGGAACAGTGTCGGAATAGTGTACGAATAGTGTACGAACAGTGTACGAACAGTGTACGAATAGTGTACGAACAGTGTACGAACAGTGTATGAATAGTGTACGAACAGTGTACGAACAGTGTACGAACAGTGTACGAATAGTGTACGAACAGTGTACTAAGAGTGTACGAACAGTGTACGAATAGTGTACGAATAGTGTACGAATAGTGTACGAATACACGAATAGTGTATGAATGGTGTGGGAATGGTGTAGGAACAGTGTCGGAATAGTGTACGAACACTGTACGAATACTGTATGAATACACGAATAGTGTTGGAATAGTTTTGCAATGGTGTAGGAACAGTGTCGGAATAGTGTACGAATAGTGTACGAACAGTGTACGAATAGTGTACGAATAGTGTACGAACAGTGTACGAACAGTGTACGAACAGTGTACGAATACACGAATAGTGTATGAATAGTGTGAGAATGGTGTAGGAACAGTGTCGGAATAGTGTACGAATATTGTACGAACGGTGTACGAACAGTTGTGAACATTGTACGAATACTGTATGAATACACGAATAGTGTATCAAAAGTGTTGGAATGGTGTAGGAACAGTGTCGGAATAGTGTACGAACAGTGTACGAATAGTGTACGAATAGTGTACGAACAGTGTACGAATAGTGTACGAATAGTGTACGAATAGTGTACGAATACACGAATAGTGTATGAACAGTGTACGAACAGTTGTGAACACTGTATGAATACGCGAATAGTGTCGGAATAGTGTTGGAGTAGTGTACGAACACTGTACGAATAGTGTACGAATAGTGACTGAACAGTGTACGAACAGTGTACGAATACACGAATAGTGTACGAACAGGGTATGAATAGTGTATGAACAGTGGATGAACAGCCGATCATGCCGAAGTGTGTATGAACGCTGTGCGAACAATGTCGAATAGTCAGCAGGCTGGCCGTTAATGTAATGTAATATTGTGGAACAGTGACATGAATTGCATATATAGTATACTATGAATGGACCACCGCGGGGGTACATACAGCAGTTCATCAACATTGAGTAACGCTCGGAACAGTTTAAACATTCGATGTATACATGTTCTTAATTATATCAGCCACATAGGTAGCAGTATTTGTTACATATCCACGTCTGAACCATTAACGTCCCCAAGGAGCGCATTGTCCAGGAAATTCAACTCTGGGAAGTCGACGCTACCCTGCGTGAGAGGTTCGTCTGGCCGTCCCATAGCGCGATCTAATAGGTCCAGCGATGGAAGGAACGCCCCGTTCGCCGGCCCCTCCTGATTCATGTTACCACTCGTAATCTGACCTTGGGACGTGGCGCCAACCTGCAGCTCCGTTCCGCCATTGGCCTCCGGGATGCTAACCTGGGGGTTGTCTCCGCCCTCCGCGGCAGGTGCAAGAGGTCCGCTGCCTATCCCGGCTCTTACTCCGGAGGTCGCCGACACCTCATCTCTCATCCCATCAACGGGTCCCTCTACGGGTTGGTCTTCGGACTGAACGAACGTCTCCCCCTGTTCTCGAACTGGCGTGGACCCGTCGTTAACCATGCGTCCTTTGGAGGATCGGCGAGTCCTTTTCGCAACGTGGGTGTCGTCTTCTCCCTCCTTCCCAGCTCCACCTCCAGAGGTCTCCGCCAGCTTATTTGACTCGGGCTCTTCTTCGGACTCAACGGACTGCTCCTGTTCTTGAACTGGCGTGGAACGTGCGTTAGCCATGCGTCCATGTACGCAAGTCTGCCGGCACGTACCAGTACACTTTCGCTTGCCCAATACACGGGTCACCGCTGTCGAACAAGAGTGTGAACGAAATGCCATTTGAAAGACAGAACTGTACTGACGCTTTGGGTCCGGAAAGCTGAACGTCCTTCCCACAATGAGTGCGAGGTATTTCCAGTCTTCTTCCGGAATATTTTCAACTTGGAAGCCGTATGCAGAGCCGGACCACTTGGACTCGTCCTTATCCAGGGCGCTATAATGTGCTTCCCAATCTGTAAAATGATAATCAGTTACGTTTAATGAATTGGCATAAACGTCTACACGAACCGATGGCATCCATGGCGACACACTCTAAGATAATATCTGGGTGTTGTAACCTCCATTGATCCCCTAGATCTGGTTCATGTATGCCATCCAGAAAATAGTCGGTGACGAGGTACAGGTTGAAGAGACTTGAGCGAAAGTCAGCATTGCGGGGGTTACGTTTGACGGTTGTCAGCAGGCCCTCCACCATTCCATCCATGTACTGGATGTACCGTTGGAGCAAAGGCCGGAGGCCGGTCTGGAGCCTAAAGCCTTTTTTGGTGTTGACGCGTTTGTAAAGTTCCATGAATAGGTGCTGACGCCATAGAAAATGCCGAAGGTGATTGTGGTAGAAGCTGGGGACGGTGATGGGATCCTCAGACTCGTATGTCGGCCCAAGCTCCCATGCGATAACCTTGACTTTGAAGAAAGGTCCCGTGGGCATTCCATCCATACGATATCGAATTGCCATGAGTAGGCGGAGCTCCTGAGGTGTGACGAGCGACCGGGGCCATAGATAGTCGGACATTGTATGGGAGGTAGGTGAATCTGAATGATCTCTCTGAGATCAATATATATACCCTTAAAACAATGGCAGCTCGAAAGTGGAAATGTGGAATGTGGCGTTGCTATCCACAGGGTGGACCCTAAACGCTTTGACAGTCGTGGTCCAAGGCAATCGAGGTGGAGCGGCGAGTGGGTGCAACGAGTGTACGAACAATCTACGAAAGGTCTACGAACAGTGAACGAACAGTGTACGAACAATCTATCAACATATTACGAACGGGAAACGTGGTCGCGTAACTTCCATTAGGTAATACAGCATGCCGGGCCCTCATATATAAACGGATCGACGTTACTGAGTATCCACCCTGCCGAGCCCCATCATGTCCTATCATTCATACATTGCTCACTTCCCAGACGACGTCGGAGACGGCGACATGGCATACGAAGTGATTGTTGATCCCCGACCCGTACACCTGTATTGGGGCAGCCCGCAGGCCGGCGACGTGTACATTCAGCCCTCCTCCCATGATCATGCTCCAGCCATCTACGTCAGATCGGAACGCGACTGGATTGACTGGATTCCGTCTGCACCTGTCGCACTCGAGGTCATGGATGTTACTGTCTATACGACATCCTCCGCAGCCCAAGGACTGGCGTATGTCGCAACGAAGCAGCAGGCCATAAATGCATCCCGAAATGCCCCATCCGACATTGCGACCCTCGTTCGTCTGGCTGCACAATCGGCTGGCTTCCCAATCAACACATCAGCTAAACAGAAGGACGTGGAGGTTATCGACCTCTGTGATGATGATGACGATGAACCGGTCGCAACGTTGTCACACGCCCAAAGGATTGCTAGGCAAAGGGAAACGATAATCACACCAATGAAACGCACAGAATCGCGTACAGCAAAGACCGCAGAGACGGACCACCAGGATGCTCGGGCATACACCGGAGATGATACAGGAGCATCGAAGGTATCCCCGCCAGCGTCAGCCGAGCCTGCCGTGGACCACACCAATGAGGTTAGTCGCCATCGAATCTGGAACCGATGGTTGCCAATTCGAGGTCACGCGCCAAAGCTCTCCTGGACTGAACTGGGTGTCGTCACCAGTTTGCCATTGACGGTGCCACACGTACGTGGTCCCAGAAGGTTAAACCTAATACATTGCTGAAATATGGTGTTGCAGGACGCTGATGCAGCCCGATTCATGGCATCTGCCCCTAGCGCGTATGACTCCTTGGTATGTTGTATCAAGGTCGGACCAAGGGCAAGGATGTGTGACATAAAGTACACGCTTGCATTGGGCCTTCCAGTGTTGGTATCAGGGTGGACCGAAGATATGTTAATGAAATGGGACTGGGAAGAGGTTCATTACCTCGGGTGGCGACGGCCCGTTTCCTGGCAAAGTAAGTAGGCGATAATAGCGTTCGTACCCGGTGGGGCTTGACATTCCCTTAACAGATAGCACCCTTAGAGGGAAGGAAATGAAGAAGTCACCATCGAATAGGAACTACGATACAACGATGGTCGATGGTACCGTGAAAGAATTCATGAATGATTCAGGAAGAGCAGGGGCGGTATGCAACCGTTTGGAACTCATCGATAGCACATATCAGCCTGTGCCACGATTCATACAGTACGGGATTTCTTTCTATATTCCCCGTCCTCTATTTACTAACACATTTCCAGACTCATTGCGGATGACCAACTGGCTTTGGCAGCAACGAACAACAAATGCTACATGGATGAGGATCGGAAGCCGGTATTGAATCCACCTCCCCGGATGCATGGAGCTCAGGTGGCTGCAGGCGATCCGTTCAGCAGCTCCCCCACCCGGCTTGAATTGACCCATGGGGGCTTCGTGACGTATCCCTATCATGATTGCGGGGGCCAGCTGACATACTCCTATGTGCGATGCGGGAGCAGGATATTAGGATATCTTGAACTTGAAGATGAGGATATTATGGATCAAAACGGTGTCCTAGATTCATGGGCCAAATACTACGATGTTCCCATACCCACTGATTCCTACTCCAAGGGCATTAGGATGCGCACAATGATACAGGAAGAATCGGAAGAAGGAACAATGGTTCTGTACGTCCCTCCGCGTACCCTCCACCTTTGTGGCCATGCTGACGACAGCATCCAACAAAGCATTCAACCACCTGGTATAAATCGTATGGTATTTACGCCCGAGCCGACGATTGTGTGCGGTGGATATTTTTATAGCTACCATACCATGCATCTCACAGAGTTTGCATTGGTATTCGACCTCGGACTTGGTTGCGATGGTAAGAAGAAGAATGCCAACCAGGCGACGAATAGGCTGCATCCCGCAATGCTTCGAAGGATCTACCGCATGGTGCTTGCATTGCCAACCTTTGCGTCTACAAGCTGTTAGTCATGATGTAATCTTCCAGATATCAGACCTGACAAAGCCCTTCATCGTTAGGTTTCCCATCTCGGTCTCTGATCGGAATGCGATCCATTCTCTACATTGCAAACATAATACGCACAAATGAAGATTTCGCCGCTTTCGACATGAATGATGTAACCAGCATCGAATTAGACTGCGAGCGCGAGACAGCTACTACCTTGATGGACAAGGTCATGGATAAATTAGAGGTATTGGATGCATTTTCGGTAATGCGGATAGGGGACTGGAAAGACCCGGGAGGCCGGGTCTATCTCGATGGGATAGACTGGTCGAGATAGACATTCAATGCGGTTACGTGATGGTCGAGCAGTGTACCACCATAATACGAATAATATGATAGGAACACCGTACGGCCCATGAACAACAGCAGATATTATACGACTTGTGAAAACTATAGGACTAAGCTATGTATGATGGGGTTACATCGAAATCAGTCGTCACAGTGTACGAACAATCTGCGAACAGTGTAGCAACAATTCCAGCCCAGGAACAGATAGCATAGAATGGAATAATGTATGCCACTGAGTAGATGTTCGGCTACGAGACGGGTAATGTGGGATCACGCTTTGACAGCCCACAATTAATGCTTGTCTCAGTGGACCCAGCTACCGATACACATGGGGATGTTTACGTAATACACGATAATATATATAAGACCTCAGCCTACTCGCTGAGGGTCCACCCGCATCTTCTCCCTTCATCTCATCATGCCATCTCAGCTCCCCAAACACGCCACCCTGCCGAAGGGATCTTTGTGGCCCTTCCATGACGTCGATAAGGCCCAACTACTCGAAGAGGCCTGCACCTACCAATGCACGGTGGATCCCAAGGGGCCAACCTCGGAGATAAAATGGGTTACGTTAGAAACCGGAGAAAAGGAGTCTACCAACATGCCACCAAGATACAACGAACTGATGAAACGGTTCATCTGGCGGGGCGACATTCTAACCGCTCTGCTGCGCAGCGAAACATATATGGCCGAAATCAATGATGCCTGTACTGAGAAGGCAATGATAAACAATCTGCGCTACCACCTTGATGTGACCAAGGAGCTCCGATTGTCCTTGCATGCCGCGGCGGCCAGCCAGGAACCGGAACCAGTCGTGAGGCTACTGGAAGTATACATGCTCGAGGAGTTTTACGTGGGACGCCACGATCCTTCTGCCGTCGTTAAATGGCAGATGATGCATCCGAACATCAACCTCAGATGTACTGATATTTTGACCGTCGGTTAGTGATCGAGAATACTGTCTATCCTTACCTACATTTACGAACTGATTGCACAGATTGGGCTCAGACTGGTAAACGCCTCGGAGTGGCCTGGGAAGGCATCAAGGCCCGGTTCAAAGCAACGCGTATCCGGGGGGTCAACGGGTATATCTTTGGGGCGAAGAAGGTATACGAAGATTGGTACGACCATCCGTACACGATGATAGAACGATGGGATGATGAGGATGATGATCAGCGAGTGTACGCTGGAGGTAATTGCAATACAGCACATTCTACCATTGACTCCACGTCCTAAACGCATTCCGATATAGATGTCCTTTCCGATCTTCCACAGGATCGCATGGCGGTCGGGAAGAAGGTAGTTGACGATGTGGATGATGATGATGATGATGATGCAGAGGGTGAGATCGAGTAGTGGGGCGAAGCAATAGCATATGGTCTTGGTCTTTGACATTCCCAAAATGCTGAGTTAGCGCTTAGCAGCTCTGGTCTTACAACATTTTCAAATTCTTAGTTCACTCCATCTATCCATCATAAACTGTGCAAACGTTTCATAGACCGTTCGTAGACTGTTCGTACACACTGTTCACACATTGTCGGTATTCTTTGTAAACCGTTCATATAACACTTCAGGCCTTCGCCAGTGGCGAGTGCGCAGCGACCAGGATGGCTTATACTGTCCGTACACTGTTCGTAGAGCATTCGTACACTGTTTGCACACCGATGGCGAGTGGTAAACCTTTTGAGACTGTTCATAAACTATTCGTACACTGTTCGTACACTATTCGTACACTATTCGTACACTGTTCGTACACTCATCGTAGACTCATCATCACTGTTCGTAGACTACGCTGTACATAGGTCGTGGCCAATGGCGAGTGCGCGGAGATGATATACACTGTTCGTAGACTGTTCGCACACTATTCGTACACTGTTCGTACACTGTTCGTACACTATTCGTACACTGTTCGTAGACTGTTCGTACACTCATCGTAGACTCATCATCACTGTTCGTAGACTGTTCGTAGACTCATCATCACTGTTCGTAGACTACGCTGTACATAGGTCGTGGCCAATGGCGAGTGCGCAGAGATGATATACACTGTGCGTAGACTGTTCGCACACTATTCGTACACTGTTCGTACACTATTCGTACACTATTCGTACACTGTTCGTAGACTGTTCATACACTCATCGTAGACTCATCATCACTGTTCGTAGACTACGCTGTACATAGGTCGTGGCCAATGGCGAGTGCGCGGAGATGATATACACTGTTCGTAGACTGTTCGCACACTATTCGTAGACTGTTCGCACACTATTCGTACACTGTTCGTAGACTATTCGTACACTCTTCGTAGGATGTTCGTAGACTCACCGTAGACTCGTCGTAACCACGCAATGTCGGCGGACCGGTCGGACATTGTTCTTAAACTGGTCGAACACCACTTGTAACACTACACCCATTGGCCATTGTTCGTACAAAGTTCGCTCGTTTGTGAATCTTCAGACAGTTCTGCACCTCGATTGCAAACTACGTAAATAACGTTGCCAGAGAGATTAGTGGTCCGGGATGCCTCCAGTTTCCTTGTCGTATTTCTTGTGCAAAGTCCGCCACCTCCAAATGCTGCATCACCTTGTCCATGACTGTGATCGCAGCTTCCCGCTCACTGTTAAGCTCCACAGAAAGAAGATCGGCCTTGAGTGGGAACGCAATATTTGGCTCTCCCTTTGTAATCTCGACTTGTTCGATGGATAGTATAGACCGCATGGCTATGAGGCAACGACGGTAAAAATCTGTCAACCAATCATTCAATATCTCGAATGTATAAGCTGGGCTAAGCACGCACCACGCGACTGGGAGAAACATGGCAATGCCAGACACAATCGGTACATTTTCCGCATCATGCCAGGATGAACTGCATTGGTGGCATTGAAGAGCCGCTTCTTCCTACCAGCGCAATCGAGTCCAAAGTCGAATGCCAACGCGAACTCTGTGAGATGCATGGTATCGTACGTGTAGAAGTGTCCACCTGACATCACGGTCGGCTCAGGCGTGAACACCATGTGGTTGATCCCTGGAGGCTGAATCCTGATCACCGACGGTATGAGAATACATCGGAAAATGCACAGTAACCCAGAACCTACAAGACAGCATGCTCCTCCAGTAAGACAGTCTGCATTGCCACGCCTTGGTCGTAATTGTCGGTGGCCATTGGAACTTTGTAGTACTTTTCCCATGCATCTATAACAGCTTTCTGATCGTCTTCGTCTACACCATCAAGTGTAATATATCCCCATAGCTTGCTGCCGGATCGGACATATGAATATGTTAGCTGACCAGCAGCGTCATGGTGAGGATATGTCATGAACCCTCCGTGAGTCATGACATCCCAGAAGGAGCTCTTGATGTTGTCGAAGTGAATGATCTGAGGTCCATTCAAGTTAGTTGGAATAGAAGATGGTTTTCTATTGGCGGCGATATAGCACTGGTTGATCGTAGCTTCCCAAGCACGCTGGTCATCGGAAATGTACCTAGAATGTGATCAGTCGGTGCGCTAATCATCCATCTAGAAAATTGTAACCGACATACCGTACGCACGGTGGCACGTCCTGGACTGTAACGGGCAGATCCAAACAGTTCCACGATATTTTCGGTGACTTCTCAGCCTCCGCAACGAAATCCGCCAACGGACCTTCCTTCATCATCCGACCATAGTCCCTGAATCTAGCCTGCTTCTTCATCTGATTAGCTCTGGCGTGCGCATCTATAAAAGTCGTTAAGTTGATTATATTGGTTATTCGAGTAACATACCCTGCCAGACCACAGACTGTTGCAACGGTGCTCTATGAATCGAAATATCAACAGTGTTGAGTAGGGTCCTCAGGTCGACATTCCACCCCACAGCCAACACAGGACGCCCTACCGCAAGGTTCCTCCGCACAACATCTAGGTTATTCGTTCCCCTAGGTCCAACGTCAACAGTGTTAACAAACACGGAGTCAGGGGAATCGGGAATATCCAATGCACTAGGTGCAGAGGCCATAAATATCGCCGCGTTGATATCCTTTCCAAGATCAGTTAGTTCAAACCTCCAAGACTCCATTGATTCCACCTACCTTCTGGCACGTCCATGGTAGACGCGTGACGATACCGTGTGATCTCCACGAGAGTTTTCGTGATCGACTTGCAGGCACCTGCCAGCGGTCCCATATCCGATAGTAATCTCTCGAGGCTTGATCCACCTCTTCATCACTGCAGTCAAGTTCCTCGGCAGGCAAGTCTTTATCCAGTTCGTTCGGGCGATCCTGCGACGGCCAGGGAATTGGTACACGTTCTGCAGAGGGCTCCTGCAACGCCCCTCGGTTCTCCCATATGTTTGCGGTCTCCGAGGCACTGTTGGGAAGAATCGCCTGCTCCCCTTCTGTCTCCGCCATGTCTAAGTTCACATCCACGTCCATGTATGCCTCGCCCTGTTTGTGGGCAGTGTCAGCGATACTCTTTGGAAGACTCTCCTTTTTTTCGTCCTCCACCTCCATCGGGATCGAGTCCATATCCACGTCCATTTCTGACTCCATCTGCTTGGTGAGGTCCTGCTTCTGCTTCTGCGTCTGCTGCTTCTGCTTCTGCTTCTGCTTCTGCGTCTGCTTCTGCTTCTGCTTCCCCTTCTTCACAGATGCTGTTTGTCGACCAATTCTGCCACTTTGTCGTCTACCCTCTGGCGCAGCTTCGCCGACGTCGTTCGACGTTCCCTCTTGCTGATGGGGTACCACTGGAAATCCCACCGTCGTTGCTACGAGTGTTGCCAGAGTGTGCACGTCGGCCGGCGCATTTTCGGACCTATTGGCGACTTCATCCCTGGTTGAGACGTAGGTGAAGCCCTCCACTGCGCATGGACTGGAATGGATGGGAACATCCATACAAATCAATGAAAGAGGGTTTGCCGGGTCCCAAGGGATCCAGTGTCCTTCTGAGTAAACATGGATGCTAGCGGAATTGCCGTGACTGGGAAGTTGAACGTAGACATCAGCGAGCTGAGCGCTGCCTGGATATGCCCCTAGGGGTCGGGGATCGACTATGACTTCGTATGCCATATCTCCATCACCGATGTTGTTGGCAAAAGGCACGACTTCAGAATGGAATGACATAATGATCAGCTCGATGGGGTGAAAAGTCTATCGAGAGGGATACCTGCAACTGATCAACCCTTTATATAACTCGTGTCTGAGCGGAGTTTGATAGTACCGGTACACACCTTCCACGTGGCGTGTGGTCACAATGCCAGTGCCACAATGAACAAAGAAATAAGATGATCGCTATTCGGGATATGCTCCACTAGCCTATTGGTGGCAGCTACTATCACCCCAATACGACGTTACCTGTCATATGCCATGGCGCATGATGGTATGACCCGCGTCATCACGGTAGGTCATATATTCATGTGTTAATCTTGTGGCTGACCACAGAAATGTTCTGTAGTCGGGCGCACTGTTTGTTGTCTATTATCTGACGTGATGTCGAATCATCGAGTTTTGGTGTGTTCCCCTTCCCTAGTCCTACTGTAAAAACCGATCGAAGATAAGGTGTAATAAAACTGGTTGATTGGCCTCGTGATTTCGAAACACCCCCTCGTCGGGCCGAAACTTATCTCAGGTGTGCCAGAACGGGATCCACATATGGAAATCATTGAATTGCTTGCGGCATATATGACCGTAAGTGGGAATCAGCTTATGTACTTGTATCCGGATGCATATAAAGATCAACCTTGAAACACTGCCGTCACCCAAATCTACATCCTACTAAGATGTCCGACATATTCATGCCCAAGTCACATTCTTCTATTCAGGAGCTCCGGCTACTCATGTCAACTCGATACGTCGCTGAGGTTCATAGTCCTCGCGACTTCTTCAAGGTCAAGGTAATTTCTTGGGAAGACCCATCAAAACCCGAGGTCGAGGCTCCTATCACTGTCCCATCCATGTACCACACCCATCTCCGTCATTTTATCTGGCGACACCAGCTCTTCATGGAGCTTTACAGCCGTGCCAATACCGTCAACAGCTTCAAACTTCGGACCGGCCTCCGTCCCATCCTTCAACGCTACATCGAGTATATGGATGGGATGGTCGAGGGCCTCCTAACCACAGTAAAGAAAAATCCCGGCGACGCAACATTTCGATCGAACCTCTTTGACCTCTACGTCGTCACCGATTACTATCTCCAAGGTCAACATGAACACCATGTGGGTGATGCTTGGCGATTGAAACATCCAGACACTATCCTGGAGTGTGTCAAAATGGATACAATTGGTGAGTTTTTAAGATGATCCTTACAATTATAGTTATTCATTTATTGCTAGACTGGGTGGGACACTACAGTTCCCTGGACAAGGAGCAGCCCATGTGGTCGGGCGCCACGTATGGCTTTGATGTGACTAAGATCCCAGTCGATGATTGGGTAGTCCTTGAGAAGGTTGTTGGGGCGCATTTTGAACTGCCAGAATCATCGAAGAGTGGTGGGTCACACCATGTTGTATTTAACTGTGCCTCCCAGTTGACGTTAGGCCAGCTGTGAAACGGCTTAGCAAACGCAAGCGTGCTAGTTAGTATCAATTATGGTTACTTCTTATTGAAGAGACTAAGTAGCTATCCATGGTAGTAGTAGATGAAGATCAGGAAGAGGAAGAGGAGATCGAGGAGGCAATCAAGAGCGAGGTTGTGAAAGACCTCAATGGTGAGTACATAGTAGTAGTAGTAGTATTTTCAACACCTCAACTCAGCATGCTGATGGCATGATAGACGAACCAACCTCCACCCAGGAAGACGCAGAGATATCTCGTGACCTTGCACAGATGGGCATTCCATCAGAAGGTACCAGTTGTACATAGCACAAATCAGTTATTACTTTACTGACATTTCATATAGAACCTACCCAGTCGTCTACTTCCAACATTCGCTCCTCTCGCTCTCCATCTGGTCCGTCTGCTCCAACAGCCTCGGTGCCGTCTCCCGCGACCTCTCCTCTTCCGACTGAAGCTGATGGTCCTGTTGTAAAGAAAACCCGGAGGGTACCTGATCTTCTCACCATTCCCCCTCTGCTTGCGGGCACACAGACGACCACGCCCGCCGCCACGTCGGGGGGGACCACACCTACCATCGCTGGGAAGGCAAAGTCTGTCGCTTCGAGCAGACCCACACCTGCCGCATCGCGTAAGCCCACCCCTGCCTCGTCGCGGCCCTCCCCTTTCGCCTCGCATAAGCCCACCCCTGCCGCCTCGCGTAATACCACACCGGCCGCTGCTCGTGCTGTCACCCCAATTGATCCTCCTGCATCTTCCGCTGTATCATCTCTGGTGCTTACCCAGCCAGCCAATAGCACACCCTCTTCTAGCCAGCCTCACACACCAGCTGGGATTGTTCTTCCAGAGCTCGAGTTGTTTGATAGAGCGATGGGAAGATCGAATAGTTAGTCGTTTGCTTCGTATGTAATGGTCAATGTACAATTTAGCAGCTTTCAATCAGGTGTACAAATGTGCACTGATCATCATCATCCAAGATTTCGAAGATTCCTCGCACAAGATCCAACTATGAACTATCGACAACAAGGTGGTGACAATATACACGAACCTGGTGAGGAGACAGGAATTCAAATCCAAGACTATGCAGATGTACATGCAGATCATTGCAATACTGAATGTCTCGATGAAATGTCTCTGGGCTCTAATGCTGGTTCATCTCCATCTTCCACATCCAATTACATGGACATGGAAGGGTACAATGCAGCAATACATACAGATCATTCACAAAGATCATCAAGTTTCTTTGAACATTCTCAATGTGCATCTGTTGCACCTTCTCCACCCCCCGTGTCTGACAGTTCCAATTGTGACTCGTCACCTCGCTCCTGTGCCGCGGCCACAGGCGAAGACTACTACAACCAACAGCTTACTGGCCTGGATTCGCCTGATGAATGGACCAGTATACACCAACAACCGATTTCAGATGAGGTGTGATATTTGTATTTTCAACAATTACAATTTCCGATGATAATTGCCTTTACCGCCATCAGACAATGGAACCTCCATCCATGCACTTGCAGGAAATCAAATCATGCAGTTCAACGTTATGTGCACCTGAGGAACCTATGGAGCCGATTCAAGGTGGGCAAGGCATTTTCGGTCTTGATGAGTTCCTGAATGCTCTCATATATCAGATCAGGTCCAATTGAAGTGAGTGCTGTGATGCATACTTGAAGGGGTTGGTGGTAACATAGCACACAGGTCAATTCCAGAATTTTCCATGACGCTGCGAAGGCGGGTGAAGTCTGTGGAGACTCGAATTCATGATGGGACATTAAAAGGTCCCTTGAAGCGAGGAAGGAAAAAGACCAAAAAGCTTTTCGCAGAAGATCACACATTAGAATTGCAAGTCTCTGAAAATGAAGATCCACTAATCCCACATGACTTCAAGTCCGTCACCCTGATCATACGGTCAACAATTAATGAAAGCCAGACAGCAACAAATAACATCTCCAGCACTGGTTCCAAGGATGCACCCCATGTTGTAGATACCATAGAAATGACGGCAACCCGTCTGTTGAACTGGCTGACCAAGCTGGCAGAGTTGTGTAACCCAGATGACCAAAGGTCGTATCAGCTGGTATGTGCAATCTGCCCTATGGTTCATATGCTATGATAACAGTATTGTAAATCAAGCTGAACGATGGAATGAGATCTATCATAGATTTGGAACATGATCGAGCTCAACTACTGGAGATTGGCAAGTGCCTTCAGGGTGTATGTATTGAATTCTTTCCCTTCTGCGATTGTTGATTGCATCTCAATTATTTCCCATTCAGACTCAAGTGAAAGCAGTTCTCGGGACTGTAGGTTCATATCTGGGAGCACTGCGTGGACAGAATAGAGAGATAGATTCCACGACACGACGGATGTTTGTACTGCTAATGGACACCCTGTATCACCGTACAGACGTTACGACGGATGTTTGTACTGCTAATGGAGACCATGTATCACAGTAATTGACTATCTAGTGACTAGTGATATAAAGATCACAAAAATGTTTCGCAGTCTGGACAGGAGTAGTAATAGTAGTCAGGCCTGTCTTCCATATCTCCATTAACCTCGCATTCCTTGAATGCTGTATTCATCTTCTGCCAGTCGTCTTCCCTTGGGTCTCGATTGGATTCCCTCATCTCATGATATATCTTCCAAGCCATTTCCGCCAACTCTCCATGTCCAACAATTCCGTGATGTTTTCCTCGGAAGATGGGCTTGCGCAAAATTCGCAAAATGTCCTGCGAATGTGACCATGACTCTGCCAGACAAGTGTTATCTGTGACCTCTGCTGGAATCCCATCCGGTCCAGAAGGAAGCCTTCGTGTCTGCAAGCATTTCTCATGGTACCAAGTTCGACATCGGTGGCAAAAACGTTGTATGTCATCGTCTGGGTTGTATGGCCTTGCGCATACAGAGCAGCATGTCATGGTATTTTCCTGCGAAGAATCGATGTCACATCCCTACAATGTGGGATTGTGCTGACCAGGATTCGATATATTCCTGTTTTCCCTTTTTTCTTCCCCTTTCCCTTCCGTTTCCGATCTATTGGAGTTTGCTCCATGGACCAGCGCCAGAATAATGATGATGGCCTTATATGATCACTATATGGAAGTGAATCATCAAACTTTACAATCACTTCGTCCGCTTGTGTATGTCAGTACAACAGAAAATGAATAATTGTTAATAGCTTTGTTAATTCTCACATTCGATACACGGTCCTTCTATGATATGTGTGTCTGTCGACAGAACAAGTTCATTGAAGGCTAGGCTACCATAGAAGCTGCGAAGGAAAGAATGCGAATGATCAGTTGTAGTCGCTGCATTTCCGATGACTGGGCATGATACCTTTCTTGCTTTAGATCTTGCTTGCGATGGAACCAATGAACCAAGATCCAGATGCTTTCTGGTGCCTTATTCCGCTGTTGTCTCTATCATTGAAGGTCGATACACATCATAGGTGTCCCACCTCACCATCTTCACCCTAATATCTATAATTTCGGCTTGCCAGTGATCACCATTGAATGCCTTCACTGCAATACTACATTAGTATTGGGTTGTGTCAGTATCAGTTTGCCAATTTATAAATGAACATATATATTACTACTGACAAGTCTCCACGATGGAAGGTGTGGTTATCTGTACCCCAACGGAGAAGGAATTACTAACCTTTAAGGGATTGCTGAATGGAATTAAGACTCACGTCCTGTCCGTTCATTCATAACTAATTCCGCATATGATCAAAGCAATACCAAAACAAGGGAGAAGGATGCTGACCGACAAATGTCAAACTGGTGGAAAACTGCAGGAACTCCTCCATAGTGGGTAATTTCGCAATTTGGGACTCACGAGGCATAATGATATCTGGGTCCAAGCGGCGACAACATCCAGAAGCATATATACGTTGTCTGATTCTATTTTTGCTATCTAAAGTTTGTGACGATCCATATGAAGATTCAGTGACTATATATAAATATGAGAGTCGTTATCCCCAATGAAATTACATCACACCTTTACCATCATGTCCTTGCATCGCAAACGGCGCTCTATTCATGACATCATACAAGAGTTACCTGACTTGACAACCTCATCCTCACCAGTAGGACTGACGGGTAATGCTACTACTACTGCTGACATGCCATTATCACCATCCGGCCAACAATCATTCGATGATTGGATTAAC
This sequence comes from Leccinum pellstonianum, assembly GCA_038091735.1. NCBI lineage: Eukaryota > Fungi > Basidiomycota > Agaricomycetes > Boletales > Boletaceae > Leccinum > Leccinum pellstonianum. Next base: position 25,813 of record JBBPPA010000173.1, read on the forward strand.
TATCTCACCACACAAGAGACAGATTCATCAGCAATAGAAAATGATAATCACCAAGCCAATAGCCGTCTATCTAGTGTGGATCCAGGTGACTGATGCTTCACGACCATGTTTCTACTACTTGATACCATTGCATGCCAGATGTTGAACCCCAACTCTCATCCCCTACTTCTATTGCAGCATCATTTAAGAATATACCTTACACCCACTTGGCACCCAAGAGCAAAGGTCCAGGTATTTCATGGTTTGAACTCTATAGCTATTATCATTGATATAGATATGTCTTCAGAACCATCTCCCAGTGTCGATTCACGTGTTTCATCAGCCAATCCCCACTCCTCAACATCTCCTATGTCTACTTCAGACAGATTTGACTATTGGGTTGATCAAGTGATGGGATCGTCCATACCAACTAAGAGCAAGACTCCAGATGACCCTGCCTTAGGATCCCAACATTCCAAGGACCATCCAATGTTTGCCGAACTCATGGATAGATTTGCTAGTCAGACACTGCAGGATGTTGCAGATGACCACCCACATGGTGAGCAACCCAAAATTTTATATTAGGGTCCATGTTAGTAACAGCAAGGAAGGGGATACCAATGGCAAGATACTATTTCCCATACTCACTTGCCACATGTTTTCATTGTTGAAAACAGATAGATCAAGGGAACCACAAAAGGCACAGTCACAACCGGCGAAACAAACGCAGAAATGTGGAAGTTCAATGGAGGTGTCTCCAACGCCGAAGCGTAAGCGGGGAAGGCCACCTAAACGACGTAAAACTGGAACAACCGTTGCCACTACTGCGACAATCAAGCCCATGACTGAAACAGTCCAACAGGGTGTGTCTTTACACTTTTTGATGCTGACTGGTGTAACACTGCCTCATGCAGTCCCGGGCTCCAAGAGGCCACGGGGAAGGCCACGCAAGCGAACCCGAACGTCTAGGCAGAGAATTCAGTGTACTGATGATAAAGAAGGTGAGCAGCCCCAAGGATCATGTAAATCCCTGTCAACTAAAATAATGGATTCACAGTGAATGAGCCACAGAACAATTCAGACAATGGCTTGAATGAAACTCACAATTTCCCAGAAGACAGTAATTCACAGCAGGATCAGCAACTTGAGGTCGATTACGATACCAGAAACACTCCTCCACTGCCAGACAATCATCTTGTGTTACCTTGGGAACAAGAAATTCATGAAGATGCTCCCCCTCTTCCAGAAGGAATACAGGCACAAAATACAGCAGGTGAGTGTCATGTCATTTAAATCTATCTAGGAATACTCTGATCCGCCTGTAGCCATGGTGCTGTCCTCTGCCATATTATGGTATTCTGCATATACAGATCTCTCCTCCTTGGACAACAGGTGCTGGATCGAGAGCACAGTTGCAGATTTCTATCTGGCTTCCATCTGGCATGACATGCTTGGAAATTCCCTCTGTCGCTTTGTCATGGTTTTTCGTGACAGCAACAACCTTCGACTTGAACTTTCTGATGAAGTCATCCAGACATACAGGAACACTCACAATGTGCCGACAAATTTGTCTTGTCCAGTTGTGCCTGTAGCATTTCTTGTCCATGATGCTCAGACTGCTCACTTCTTTGCTGTCGTATTCGACTATCAGGCACACACTGCATATGTGTTTGGAAGAAGGCTCAGCGACAACAATCTTGAATATGTTTCAGACTGGACAGCCTGGAGAGGGCCTGAACGTTGGAGAATCCTAGCTGATCTTCACCTCTGGGATGCAGGCGATCCTGATCATGATGTCATGGTCATGATTAGAGATTGGCCTCAAAATGGGTATGACTGTGGACCCATCGCATGTGCAGTCATAAAGATGTGCATCGAGGAGGGAGTGGAACAGACTTGGCACCTATTTTCCAATGTACCCATTGGAAGTCCACCCCCCATTTCCTGTGGTCACATGCTCAGACTGAATATGTTGGCGCACGTACGACAACGTTGCATGACGAGCTTCAATGACTACCAACATTTCTCTGCCCAGCGACCTATTGATTGGGATTACATGGAGCTGGATGAAGAAACAATCCTACAAATGCAGGGAGGTGGTGACCACGGTCGGGACAATCAACTTCTTCGCGCTCTGATGCTCGCAAGCAGCACCTGCAGTGAGTGCAATGCAGCTGTATCTCGTCACCACTCTACCAGGAAGAGAGAAAGAGGTCGAAATGCAGCCGAGGACGAAGAAGGCGAAGAAGAGGAGCAGCATGAGGGTGAGGATGAAGAAGAAGATACAGCTATTCATCTGTCACAGCATGGAGAGGCATTGGTGACCTTGATCAAGAATCACACAATACTTCAGGGTGCTCGTCTTCATAGATCATTTCGCCCTGCTGTTGCTGTCGTTCATCATCCTTCCCGAAAATCAAAAACCAAAGAAGGCACAAATCTTCTAGAGGAACAAGAACAGATGCATGGGCAGCTATCCATCGCAGCACAAGCATCACGCAAGACAGTCAAAGACTGGTCCTTGGGGGTCATTAGACGATTTACAAGAACTTCCACTCCTGTCATCTTGCAGGCTCATAGAGGAAGGAGGTTTATCCCACATGACTACGTCCATGATGACTACAATGATGGTCCCACCTTGCAGATGCTACAGCAACCCGAAGTGTATGCCATTCTGACGCATCCACATCAAAAGATGACTATGGCACCTGCTTGGATCATGTGGAGGGATCATGGCTATCGCATCCTCGCTGACTCCTTCCAAATGTTCTATCTTTCTCCACCAATTCAGATAATGGATCACATCATGTCTGTGGGAGATGCAGTAGAGGAATTTGATTCTCGTCAAAATGTTGAGGTGAGCTGAAACTGCCACTTTCTGCCATTTAATCTTTTTGTGTTCATGATGATATCTAGGATGAGTATGAAGTCATGAGTGCAAAGGAAATGTTGCACTATGCATACTGTCCTCCCCATGTGAACCGTCCATATCCACATGGGTCTAACATGTTCACACAAGGTCGTCTCCCAGTGTTTGGCGAAGAACCAAAGCGCATTCGTGTCGACCTTGAGCAAGATGGTATTGAATTCCCTGTGGACGACATTCAGATTTCCATAGATATCGACAGCATCATCTGGGTCACCAAAAAGCTCATTTGCAGCAACAGCATTGGAGTTCATCTCATTCCAATCTATGATGGGAAACCAGGAATCTACAGACACAACCACGTCTACGTCGAAATTCTGATTCCCCAGTCAGAAGAAGATCAACGAGCTTTGGGACGTCGCAATGAATGGATATCCAAAAAGTTTCCTCTCAATGCCATACCTCACACCACTATTGGACACCTTGCATCTTCCACTGGACACATTCTCAAGGTGTACATCTTCTTTCCACGCATGATTCACCGCAATCCTGAAAATGGCCGACGAATGACCATGATGCCTAAGGGTGTACTGGATCCCTTTTGGGAAGAAGTCTTTCTGCCAGCAATCTATGGATCTTCCACTGAAAGTAGTGCTCCCTATTACTCCAAGTCATTGGAAGAGGCCAGATACAAAGATCAAGGCTCTTCCAAAGGTTGGAAAACTCTTCCTATACCAAATGATGCGTTTTCAGACATACAGGAGAGAATGAAGAATTTCATTGTCGAGGACGACACCCTTTCCATGTTTGGATCTTTCTTTTTTGTGGTGGAAGGCAAGGGCATCAAGCTGCTCACCAAGGATGGCCAGGGCATGCACGAATCTCCAGAGCAGGCACTCAGGAAAAATCTCTCTTGTCTAGATTGGGATTACATGCTGGACCGTCAAAATGGAGAGCTCATTGTCGATGTGGGCATTGGATTTACGCCCAAATCACAGGAGCCTGTGGTCGGGCTGTGGAGACTCGATCGCCTGGAGGAATCCTATGCAGCTGGTGGATTTAATCAAGGAACCATCCATCATCATTCCACCCTCCGCAACTATGGCGCTTTGCAAGCAGAAATGCCTCAAGATCGCGCACTCCATACCCATGTAGCTTTCAGGAATACGTACAACCTCTACTATGAGGCCGTTCGTCCTAGCAGCAGAAGGAAAGAAGTATTCATTGACAGTGACGCATATGCACTCAGTGATGTATACTACAAGGAATGTTCAAGTATGGTCAAGATCTTCCGCAAAGTCAAGTCCAAGACCTATGGCGTTAGGGATGAATACAGAGTCAGTGGACAGGCTGCACAGGTATTGTTAAGGCGAATAATCCCTCAGGTGAGAACACTAGGTTACCTGTTTCCATCTTGCTTCCCCCTTGCTAACATTGGGCTCCAATTCAAGGCAAGAACCTACATGGAATCCAGACCTGTCTTGTGGCTGCCTTCTAATGTCTGGTTTGAGTTTCTTTCCATGCGAGTGCAGGAAATCCAAAGATGTCAAATTCAGATCAGGCAAATCAATCCTCCGAATCTGGGCATCATCACTGGCATTCTGAACCACATGTTGCGATGTGTCACATCGACGCCCATTGTTTATGATTTCCATGTGAGGGAGTCCTTGGCCCTTTTGGACTTTCGCAATGTGGTGGAAAAGGCTGGCATGTTTTTCCTCCATGAGCTTGAACTTCAATGCAACTATCTGCCTTGTTTGGATACTGTTCAGGAAAACGATGACTTTCATGTCCTCGTTCTGATGGGTCTCACCTCAAAGGCTCAGCGAGACAAGGCACATTCAGTACATCAGAAGAATCTCCTGGAGGGATTTGACCAGACAGGAAAATTTCCGATAGGACCCAATCCAACCTGGAGCGAGCTGAAGAAGGCCATCTCTGGAAATCCAGTGGTGATGATGAAGGAATGGGTCATGCCAAGACAGCTTCAAGATCTCGCTGTTATTGTGGCGAACTTATTCTGCCAGTTTACCCGACAGGTGTGGATGATGGTGGGCCGAACTGCGTTGAAAGGAATTGAGCCTATTCCTGTCACATTGACTGATGCAATGAAGTGCTGGACAGCTGCCAGCATAGACGAGACACTTCTCCATGCGACCTTCAAAGCATCTAATGCAGGCCTGGATAATAATGGAAGCACTCCTGGAAGCCAAGGACCGAGGTCCTCTACCTTTGCTATGCGAATGCGCACCTATTTTCCCAATGGATCTGTCAACTCGCCGCCACGCAAGGACTCTGATTGGTCTTTATTCTGGAGTAAATCTGGATATATTGCAGGTTACCACAGATCACAAGAGGGCACTTCCTCAGTGGATGAATTCTACATGGTAGAAGCATTGGAGAACATTTTCTCACATCTTCAGTGCCTTCCCGAAAGTCAGAAGGCGACAAAGAAAAGCAAGGGGCATGTGTGGAAGATTGAGAAAGGATCCTTTGTGTTTGTCACGAACCCTCGGTTTTACAAGATCGAAAGCTTGAGCAAGGATGGCCAGAAGAAACTCAGGGGAACAAGGGGCCCACGTTTATTGAAGTCCAAGAAGGTCTTGCAACATGAGTTGTACCAATTCGATGCATTTGATGGACTGGCCCGCAAAACAGATCAGGTTGAGCGCCAGAGAAGAAGGGCAAGACTCGAGAAGCTCACCATGCAAACCAAAAATAAACGAAAACCTCCTCAAAGATTCAAGAAAGTGTCTTTTGACCTTCCAGAACTGGACGCTGATGATGAAGACGATCTGGATGTTCCACTGATGAATGATGTTCAAAAGGGTCAGTTGAAAGAATGTGGTGGTGGTGAGGATGATGGGGATGTGGAAGAAGAAGAAGAAGAAGAAGAAGAAGAAGAAGAAGAAGACGATCGTGATGTGGAAGAAGATGAAGATGAAGAAGCAGAAGAAGATGATGATGAGGATTAATTTACAAACTTCCATACCTACATCAAGATTCATCTGTTGATGAACTGCATCTCCAAAACACTCCAGCAGCTCAAGATACCATCTGGGAGAATAGCTCAATAATAGCTCAATACTACTACTACTCACCTTGTACCCCTCTGATAAAGATCGATTTTTCTAGCCTCCAATACACTAGCTATAAATAGGCGAGGTATCCTACCTACCATTTCAAAGCCCTCTGAACACGATGATAACATTGGGTAAGCCCAGAAAAATCAGATTCCAGAACGGTATGGTCATCATTTTCAGGTCTTGTGGACAGCATAGAAAAGCATATCCCTGATATGATGGTGAAGATGGTGATGGTGATGGTGATGTGGAAGATGATGAGGATGATGAGGATGATGAGGATGAGGATTAATTAATGATATCTGATAATAGCCACTAGATTGATCTCTCTCTTGCTTCCATACCTACTTCGAGATTCTGTAGCCTTCTAGACAACATAGAAGAGCATGTTTCTACTATTC
>JBBPPA010000174.1:0-32073 GCA_038091735.1 Leccinum pellstonianum
GACAGAAGAGCAAGTCCGCAAGGAACTTGGGAGTGGCGCAAGCGAAGCGCTTGTGAAGAGCAAGGTTTTCGAAGGGAACCGTCCGAGTAACAGCATCATGTTCCCTCTCTTGACTCCTAGGACGCTCGGTGCTCTTATTGCTCTGTATGAGCACAAAATCTTCACGCAAGGAGTCATCTGGGGAATCAACTCCTTTGGTGCGTTCGAGGTACATCCACTATCATTGCATTGTTCTAAATGTGTGAATTACAGACCAAATGGGAGTCGAACTTGGAAAGGTGCTTGCGAAGAACATTCTCTCTCAGCTCGATAAACCTTCGGATGTCAATGGCCACGATAGTTCGGTGAGTACCATACATGGATAATGATCTCACGGAGGTGGTACTCACTCGGTACGTCATAGACGACCGGCCTCATCCATTACTACCAGAAGCACAGGAAGGAATGAATTTCACGGCGTGGTACTCTCGATTGTTGTTCTCTCAGACTACAGACCCCCCAAAAAAATTATAGACTATAAAACTATCCAGTGCAGCCCAGTTGTATGTAATTTTACAGTCATGGTTCAAACGACCAAGCTTTGGTCCGTATCAGGTCCATGCAGTCTGCTGCCATTCATCATGGAGGGAGATTGTTTGATAGGTTACTGACCAATGAAGGTACATAGAGTTGGGCCTGGCCCGCCAGTCGAAGCATCCCGCTATTGCTTGTCGGTGTTCAACGTTGAACGTTCAACATGCGCTTGCGCTTCATTGTCAAGGAGAAAAAGGGTCGGCGCAATCGGTTCAGAAAGCACGTCCCCTGCGTACTGGAAACGTCGTGCTGGTGACATGAATTACGCCTTGCCTGGATCCCCTACTTGAACCGACGGAAGTCAGTCTAGACGTTAACGGGACAGTACCCCAGGGGCGAACGTGCACTATGCGGACGAGGTTCCGTAGGGCACATGGCGCCCCTTGCCAACACCGTCCACGCGTTTGTGTTGGGTCAGAGGGCCAATCATCTTTGACTCTGTGTATGTGCGTTCAAGACGCCGGGTCGTGCGTTTGGTGGTGGAGTTGGAAGCCCACATCCTTCCCTTTCTCCGTGTATGCGCTTGAATGATAGCAGAGGATGACACCCAATATGATGGGAAGTTGAAACGGACCCTAGTAGTTTGAGTGAGACGTATCCGTTACGTAATCTTAATGCGCCAAGGCCCCTGGCTTCAAGTTGAGCTTGAGCTCGAGGTTTCATCGCACGCGCAACGCGATCTACGTCGACTGTCAGTTGTCTCTCCCATGCCATATATAACGATCTAACAGCGTCGATATTGCTTACAGTGACTTGCAATCGTGTGCCACACCATAATCATCAACGTGGGCCCAACTCACCAAACTGGCCACCATGAGTCAACCGAACGCTCCAACACCAACGCAACAACCTGTCTCCCAACCTGAACCGAACATACAACAACCATCTCCGGTTCAATCGCAATTCCAACTGCCAACTCCACCCGGCTCAGCCGAACATAATATCTCACTTGTCAACGTCATCGCGGCCATCACGACCGTCGTCTCACCATCACACTTAAACCAACATCTCAAATCGTTTGCACCCAAGGAGGTTCGAGACGTAATTCTTGCCAGTTTGTTGCCGGACGGACAGGACCCGTTGAGCGTGTTGGATATCCAGACGAACACGCTGGGTATCTTGCATCTCCTGTGAGTCGCGTCTGTCGCGTCGAACCTGTTACGTTTCACGATTCAGCCATTGTGCTTAAACGTTAGAGCCGCGCGGTTTCATGCGACTGGAGCACCAAATATTTCGTTGGACTATGTGACTGCATTTTGCCGAACATTTGTCCCTGAGCAAGCTCGATATGCTCCGGAAAAAGGTGAGGACTAGTTGGTCCTCTTTTTAAAATGTGGTGGATGCCTCATCCTGTTTCAGTCACACTCCTTGCAAATGGAATACAGTTGCTCGCAGAAGAAGCGGGGAATGTAAGCATCGTTCAATTCTGAATAAAACACAACTTTGAAGTTCGGAATGGACAGCTTTCGTTCGCTATTCAACCTCTGTTCGATTTACTGACTCGTTACGCACCATCTCTCTCCCACCTCACAACCATCCATCCCATCTTTCTCAAGGTAGGCGTCATCAGCTACACTAGATCCTTATCTAAAACTGGTCTTGACAGACATGCGTGTCGACTCGACATTTTGCCGCCGCTCTTCCTGTTCTTGCACAGAAAATTACGACAATAGATACGTCAAGTTCGGACTTGCATTACAACGACAACCTGGTGTATCATTATGCAGGGGGGATGGTGTGCGCTGCGCTCAAACGATGGGCTCAAGCCGAGGAATTCTTCGAGATATGTGCATGTAGTCCAGGCTCGGCTGCCGCGGCCATTCAGATGGAAGCCCTCAAGAAGCTGGTTCTCGTACAGCTAATCCACGAGGGCAAGGTAGACCTACTCCAGCAGCTATGAGTTCCCGCTGACGGCATGTAACAGACGACGCCACCGCCAAAGTATATCCACCCAGTGCTACCCCGGCTTCTCAAGGGCACACAATATTCAGCATTTGTGAACGCTTACCCGGATCACAGGGCTCAACTGCGTTGCATCGTGGAAGGGGACCAGGTTTTTGTCGCTGTCCGTACCCATGCCGTACTCCTGAGTTGAGCATTGATTCGGCTCGAGATAGGAGAAGACCCTTGGTTTGGCACTTCAGGCGCTGGAACGCGCGCCCAGGTGGTCGATCAAGAAGCTGACGGCGACATATCTCACGCTCCACTTGAGTGAAATCGCCCATGCTATCGGAATTGAGAACGTAGACGAAGTCCGAGCTTTAATTCTTGATATGGTGAGCTTTTTTCATCGCAATAGCCTTACCCAGAAAAACAAAAACGTGGTGCAGATTGCGTCATCGGAAATATCCGCGCGACTATCCGCGGACGGAACCGTCTCCTTCTTCGATCCACCCGTTACGTTCGATAAAGGAGACGTGGATAGCATCCTTGCACAGGTTCAGGAACAAGCCGCGTCGTTGATTGGTCTGTAGAAGGAGATGGCGAGGAGCAAGGAGTATTTGACCAAGGTACTGACTCTAATATTTTTCCGATGCCAACGTTGTGACGTGCTTTCGCACGTTTCTGACCCAATGACTGTTGTAATATTTATTGTCCATTTCTATCTTGACCCGTTATATTCCGATACTGACTCGCCCTTTCAGGCCGTTAAAGGCAAGGAAGAAGCCTCGTGGGGTATGGACGATGACGCAGATGATCGGTTGGGTCCGGGTCTTGGTTGGGCTGACGACGTTGGCTTTCCTTAGCGCACTGAACGATGGTGAAAATTCTGCCTTCATTTTTGCAATCCACTTGATCTCTGTGTTCCGAGTTCCGAGTAACTTCTCACGGGCCACATGTGGGTTCGGCCCGAAAGCGCGTCTGCATCGAAAACGTATGTTCCTTATCTTGATTTGATGTTTAAACTTGTCTTTTTTGAGACACAGAAAAAAAAGTCCTCATTGCCAAGGCGTCGTTTTCTTGAATTGTAACATTGTTCCGCAGCGCAGAGCTATGATCTTATGTCTTGGCGGCGACAGAGGCTGTACCAGACTGTTGGAGGAGGGCTGCGGCCGCCGTGTCGCTCAGTTTTTCATGCAGTGGCGCCGCATCGTAAATCAGCCTAAAAATTTCCAGGCTTTGAGCATTCCGCACACGTGGATGGGAAAATGCGGGAGGATCGGTCGTCGTTCCTGGACTCCGAGCTGGAGGAATTCCCGCTTCGTCCGTGCCTGTTGAGACCTTACTCGTGGGTTCAAAGACAAGGTGTCATCGAATGCAACTATTATGCAAGTCCGATGGGAGAGTCGACTGGGCCCCTGCTTATTAGTGATGATACAGTAATCTGACAGGGACGCTCGCCCAATTCGTGTGTTACCCTGACGTCCCGTGGAGGACTCGGGGAATCAATACACAAAGAGGCATACGAGGCGCCTCGGGGAGGTTTGAGCAGCCGAGAAACCTGTCGGACTTGCCATTCGGGTGGGAATCGCAATCGTTCAATCACTGGCACAACATGGTTAAATCTTCTAAAGTTAGCATCGCATCTTCTGCTCGCTGCTGTACTCTACTTGACCGTCTTCTCGCGGTACATTACGCGGATTCGCACACATGGCTGTAGTCTCACGTCGGAATCGCATCGGGGTTCTGTTGACGATGCACCGGCGTGTACCCACCAGGTGGAGTGTAATGTTCACAGGCAACTCACAGAAGCACGCGTCAGTGATCCATTTGCCACCCGTAAGCTTGGTTGCCAACGCGAAGTTCGCGTCCGCGGGTGAATCGCCGATCTTGCATCTCAGCGAAACAAAGCTACGAGTCCTGTATTTTATATTTGGAACTTCTAGATGTGACCATCACGCCGTGGAAATGGTATACAGATGTTCTATGCAGACAACTAGCAAGCAGGCGAGCCATGTGATGATGGAGAAGAGGACAAATCTACTTGGAAGCACTGTTGTACTTGGCAACAATCTCCCAGAAGCTTTTACCCTGGAGACTTCCAATTTCCAGTTCGAGGGCGGAAGGATTACGAGAACCATCCGTGCCCGCAAAAGTCCCCGCACCCCAAGAAGAACCTGCGACGAGAATAGGGTTCCAAAATTTTAATTTCCGGTGTTAAAGATGAAGATAAAACAGAATTTTGACGCACCACCGTGGATTTCAGTTAGGTCGGACAATTGAGGGAAGGTGTGTTTGTACCCGAGAGGGACATAGATCATTCCGTGGTGGACGAAGGTAGACAAGGTGTTGGAGATGGTGATTTCCTGCCCACCACCCTGGGTACCGGTGGAGACAAATACACCACACATCTTGCCAGCAAGAGCAGACTTGCTCCAGAGAGGGCCTGTTGCGTCCCAGAAAGCCTGACGGATCCTATGAGACATTGCATTATGCAACCGGTGGAGGACACACCTTCCATTGCACAGGGAAGTTACCATAGCGGGTGGGAACACCGAAGAGGAAGGCATCATAGTTTACGAGGTCGTCAGGAAGAAGGATGGGATAGTCTGGGCGAGGGGGTGCCTTGACGAGCTTCAAAATGTCCTCAGACAGGGTCTCCTGGATTCTGTTCGTAGTGTTCGTTAACAGAAATGTAGAGGAAGACGACGGTGCTTACTGGTAGATCGTCGCGCTACCACCGGCGTTGTTGACACCAGTTTTGACAGCCTCGGCGACTGTATATTTAAGATGAGCGGGAGCAATATTCATCCAAGAGACATACGTTTGGCAATATGCCCGTAGAGGGAGTAGATGACAATGGCAACACGAGGGTTGGACATGGTAGTTTCCGGATATTCAGAAGCGGTAGGGTCTAAGGGAGGCGCTGGTGGAGATGTGGAAGGAGTGGGGACGGATGATGGTTTGAGTTCAATTGCATCAGCTTTTGTATCCTTGTGCTGTGGCTTTCTGTCTGCGAAATTATCTTTCTGTCGCTTGCCAGGGAAACACATCGCGGGGATGTTATTTTAAAAAAGATTACCGTGCCAGTTGTGGGAGTGGATATAAGAGGCCGATTCCTGGCGGAATAGCAAGTTTAAGAGCATGTATCGGGCGTGGGATGGCTTATGCTGCCACTGGCACGGCCTGCGAATGCATGATCAACCACATGATCAACTTTTATGCGTCCGTAGTCCGGGCGAGAGCACTACTAGGTCCTAGGAAGACCACACCTGCGCTCGGAATGCCCTCTTTTGTCATGGAGCACTGAAAGGTCGTGTCAGCAGGTTAGCGCGCGCCAGCTTGTGATGGTCCAGACCCGATAAGAAGTTAGACCCGATAAGAAGTTAGAACCGAATGAACAGCACTAGGTCATTTCACGAGGAAAACTCAAGAAACGGAGCAAAAGAGATTTCATCGCTCCGGCGCCGAAGGAACCCAAACCGGTCGACTATTACATACCAACTTTCTCATGGACCATCAGCAAGGGCTCTGACGGCAGGACAAGGACGAACCCATAGTTTCTCAAAACTAGGCAAGAAAAAACCCTTGGCGCTCTTTTGTCTCATACAGGGACCCAAGGAGATACATGACACGGCCAGCGAAATATTTTCCGAATTGCCTTAGACCCGAAGAGTAGTCAGGCACTCATATCCGCGGTTGTCGTTACCGAAGGGCGAGGTTTCCAGCATATCAGTTGTGTTCAAAGACACTCCTATACAACTTGGTAGAGACGCCGAGATAGCAAGGGAGAGAAAAAGTAACTCGGGATGCTATTGGACACGACAAGAACCAATGGAGAACGAAATTGGTCAGTTCTCCAAAATATCTCAGGTTCTGCAGGTTACTAAGGAAATGATGGCTCACATAGCCTGCTATCTGACTCGGGAGAGTACAGGCACCAGAAAATAAAGATATTCCTGATAGCACATGACAACGAAGCGGAAAAGTGCTTCGGTGGCCGATGCGAGCATGCGCCCCGCTATTCAACAGGACAAGTCTTGTAAAACCGGCCGCCTAAATACTGTAAGATATATATATTCATTCATACCCTTGCTATGAAGCCAATCTGATATAGTTGGTGCTCAACTCAGATCCAGTGTCAACGGTTTGGGCGGATCGGATGCATGCTCATTGCAAAGTCCGATACGGTGACGTATCTATCCCCTATAAGCTCCTTTCCTAAGCATGATTAGCTATGATTGCAATTTCAACGGAGAGATTCAGGAAAGTACAAATAGGAGCGTCTGGCACTCCAAACACGAAGCCCCTCCTAGTTGCATTCGTATCTGCTCTCACCATGTCTTCGCCCAAAGTCGCCATCGTCATCTATTCGATGTACGGGCATATCGCTAAGCGTGAGGATTCTGTCACATCTTAATTCTGCTCTCCCTGATCACAGTTCTTCAGTCGCAGAATCCGTCAAACAGGGCATTGCCGATGCAGGTGGTTCTGCCACCATTTTCCAGTACGTCTTGCCATATTTTTGCTCGTGCACTGTCGATTGAGTCCTTCAACCAGAATTGCAGAGACACTTTCCGATGAGGTGCTAGCAAAAATGCATGCCCCCCCTAAACCGGACTACCCTATCATGACACCCGCTGAGCTCCCTTCGTTCGATGCATACTTGTTCGGTATCCCTACTCGTTATGGTAACTTCCCTGCTCAGTGGAAGGTCAGTATTTTTGATCCGTTCTCTTGTGCACATCTCCGTCTCCGAGAGCTAATTTTATCGCTTCTCAGGCGTTTTGGGATGCGACAGGCGGACTCTGGGCGAAAGGTGCCCTGGCGGGCAAGTTTGCTGGCGTGTTCGTCTCCACGGGCACCCCAGGTGGCGGCCAGGAAGCCACCGTCATCAGTACACTCTCCACTCTCACTCACCACGGAATACTTTTTGTACCCCTTGGGTACAGCCGCACCTTTAATATCATAGCGAACGTGGACGAGGTCCGCGGCGGTACGTGTGTTATGTATATCTCAGCGCGTAGTCCTTACGGTTGCGATAGGCTCTCCTTGGGGTGCGGGAACTTTTGCTGGCATTAATGGCGCTCGGCAGCCAACTGCTCTTGAACTTGAACTTTCCAGGCTTCAAGGCCTCGGATTTTGGGAGATTGTCTCCAGGTATAAGTTCTAGAAAACCATGCGCTACTGGCATTGGTTTCTCTAGTCGCATAGAATCTATTTGTATCAATCTATTTTAATTGACTCAAAGTATAGTGTACAATGACGGGTGCAATGAAAATGATTCAGAGAATCTCATTCATGGTTATTACAGCACTGCTGTACTTGTTCATTAATGGGATTCAGGTAGGCTATGCAACGCTATTATTTGGCTATTATTTGGTTATTATTTGCCCATGCTTTGAGTCTAGAATGGTCCATTGCACCGGAAGTATCCTTCTGAGTTTGAAAGAATGCCTGCCCTTCGCCTCCCAGCTCGGCGTTCTGCAAGACTTCGAGCACTGACAAACTCCCCAGCACTGACAAACTTCCCCAAAGAAATGGCTGGCAGTAGGAACATCGAACTCGGGGTTGACGGTCAGGTTATACCAGCCACCTCTCGGGTATCGTCGGCAAAACAAAGGGGTAGGACGCAGACGAAACGACGGGGTCGGGGCAGCAAGGTAGCAGCTACATCACAAACACACACTGGCACGTCCTCCCAAGCTACAACTGGCGCTGCTCAGCCTCTCAAGCCTCGGACTCTCCCACCTGTTGGATGGGAAGGTCGCCGCACTGACCTACTTGTCGAGTGGATCGTCACACACGCTGCAGATCGCCACATCCTCTTTCATGATCGCGGATCGACTATTTCTACTGACCCTCCACCTGCACCTGATGATCGGCCTTCCGGCAAGAACAAGAAAGAGGTCGGGTGCGCAATCGCCAGGCATATCTTCGACAACGATCCCGATTACCCTGATCTGGTCGCATCTGAAATCGGAAAGCTCGGGACATCAGTCACTAACCATTTACAAACGTAAGTACTCAATTTCATCGCACATTGGAGCTAACATCTACGCTTATCCAGTCTGAAAACGAAGTATCGCAAGTTCCGTTCGGAGTTGAAGGGTACCGGCGGTGGTGTCATACCTGACGGCGTAAACCCTCCGGCTGCAAACCTTCTCGGTAGGTCCGGCGAGTCTCCTTTTTCTGATTACTTACCCTGCTCTTCAGAGAGCGTACTCGCTCGTTTTCCATATTACTCGGACCTCGATCCCTTTTGGAAAGGGATCCCATCTTTTGACAGTGAGATAATCTCGTCGCACCCAAACGTCGACCACGCTCAGTCATTTCTCGATGCCATTCCCGGCAATGCGCCGGCGTCAGCTTCCAAAACGGCCGGTGGTTCTGCCGAAGAAGCTCTTGATGCCCAGGAGGACATGATCGATGAGGACGTCGACCGGCGTGATGGCAGTGAGGACATCGACCGTGATGGTATGGACCACCGTCACGGTGTTCAAGACCAATTCACCGTGCGACTGGATGAGCCCGATGACGGTGCAGCATTCAACGACGATTCCGACAACGACCATGACCACTTCAACATGGATATCGACCTGCCGCTCAGCGCAGGTCCTTCTAACGTATGTGTACTATATAGTCTCCTTACTTTATTAGACTCACAAGTGTCTCAGCGATGGGCACCCGGCGCCGGCGGGCCTGTCCGTTCAACAACGTCCAATTCGAAGGGGAAGGCGCCCGTGCGAGAGGGGCGCAGTGCATTTGCAAGGCACACCCCGTATACTACACGCTCACCCACTGCCAGTTCCGCGGGGTCGGTGATCTCCAAACGCAGCTTGTCGGGGAGTGCCGTATCATCTACTAGGATGACATCGGCTTCCGGCTCCATGGCCGCTAAGCTCGAAGAGTTGAGCAGGGCGAGTGACCTTTTACAGGCTAGGTCGTCGTCGTCGTCGTCGTCGCGTCACGCTTTACAACTGGAGTATGCCATACGGAAAAAGGAGCTGGAGATGAAGGAGAAGGAGCTTCAAGCTCAACGGGAGCTTACCGCTGCTGAATTGCAGAAGGAGGAGACGCTGAAAAGGTTAGATTTACAGATCCTCGAACGGAAAGTCCAGTTGGCGGAAAAGCAAATCGAATACGTGCGTACGATGAAAATGCTTGGCATCCCCACTGGCGCGGACTCCCCTTCGACTCAAGCAAACTTTACGCACGAAGACTTCCCGGACGTGCAATTTATGGGCAGCACCGGCGGGCATCATCACTTCGATGGTGCTGCGGCTGGTCCCTCCGCTACTCAGGCTGCCCCCTTATACCGTCATCGCATGAACCTCTCTTCGAGTCAACTTGGTCCGATGTCCCACCCCTCCGCCGGCCCCCCTCCTGCTCATGCTTACCCGGGCGAGCCCTTCCATCATCCGAGTCTTACGGGTGTTTCTCATGTCGGCGGTCCGACAGGTGGCGTCTCCACTGCCTCCGCTACTGGCCCCGGTCCCTCTGCGGCATATTCCTTTATGCCACCGCCTCATTCGCCTGCTTGAAAAGGCAATCCGGACTTTTATTCTCGTACCCCATGCCGCCTTCAAGTTCTCTCTCTCGTTCCCCGGCTCAAACTTGTACTACATTCCATGCCGGCGCTCTAACGTATTCATGTTTACCTGTCATTCTAAACGGTGCAAAGTCGACTCGAACCGTCGGATGTAGGAGTTGAACGTTCGGTGTGTCTTTCCTTGATTCTATATGTAATACATGCTATCCACTGTGTTCTAAGCTTCGTCGGAGACCCCTTCGTCCACCACATACGGCTCGCCGATCGCGCGGAAAAGGTCGTTCATCAACCGGACACGGAAGCGTTGCGCCGGCGTATTGACCGCAACCGACTCCGGCACCACCACGAGTTGAGCCCGCGGAGTCATATTATCCCGATAAGAGCGCTCACCCCGGGGTGTTTTCTTCGCGTCTGCTAAGGACCACCCCGGTGCGGGCCCGCTGGCGGGATTATAACAGGTCCGCGGACAGGCCGCATGATATAAGGATCAGCGATTCAACAAGCGGCCGGGGCGGGATTGCGGGACAGGGAACACGGATGATCATCAGGGGGTGCGTGGGCGCAATCACATTCTGCGACATGTGCAGGGGGCCCGCGCAACCGCATGCACCGTCACTTGGCGATTGACCTCCGGGCCACTGCGCATATCTGCAGACATATCAGAGGCCAGCCGGACTCACCGCAGATATCCCGACCAGGGCCACTGCCCGCCTGCGGGACAAAATCATCGGGTCCGCCCGCTGAACTCTGACAAACCTACCTGGCCTGTCCACATATTCCGGACAACTGGGGATCGGCAACAGCAGGCCCCTGCGCATATGCCTGGATATCATCATGGGGCCATTGCACACGTGTGGGACAACATCGAGGGGCCCGCCCGTGACAGCATCGTAATAGTCTCGACGGGCCAGCGCGTCTGTCACTGACCGCGCCAGCAATGGACGTGCCCGCGCGGTATGATCGGATAACGCTCCACCGGGCCCGTGCCCACGTACGCGAATACGCGGCACAGGAACGCGGGGCCCTCACTCCTGCGTATCATGACAGCATCAGCGGGCCCGCCGACAGGCAGGGACTGTCCATTCAAGAGACATTCCCGCACGCTGTCCGCGGATAACCGCTACCCGGCCAGCATGTATACATCCGAGGATATCAGCGGCCACGTCGCGTGTGCTGGACAACATTGCAGTGCCCGACCGCCAACTGCTGAGATCACCGGCCTGGCCGGTGGGGATACCGCTGACAATCAGGGCGGGCCCGTGCGCCTGCAAAGGACCCCGTGTTTAACAGAGAGGCGCGCACGATACCCGCAGATAACCGATCAGCGGGGTGGTCGGCCTCTCGGGATGAAGCAGCAGGCATATCTGCGGGTGCACGCAGTCCCGCCGCAGAAATCACAAAACCATACTGGATCACTGGGTGCCCGCCCGCTTACCTTTGAGAAAACTAGCGGGCCTGTCAGTATATTCGGGGGAATATCAGCCGGCCCGTGCGTCTGCGATGGACCAACAATGTAACTGACGGGCCGCGCGCTGGTGTCGGATGGCCGAACAGTGGGCTGGTCCGCACCTGAGGATTAACAACCATCGGGCCCTTACCCATATGTCGTCGGATATCGGGGGCCATGGCGCAAATGCGGGACAAGAACGGGGGGCCAGCCCGTGACATCGTATTAACAGTCTCAACGGGCCAGCACGTCTGTAAATCACCGCGCCTGCAACGAACGCACCTGCCCGCACGGTTTGTTCGAATGGGGCACCCTCTATGCGTGCCAGGATATGTGCGGCCCGTGCCCCGCAGTCGGGTGTCCGACCTACGGGCCCCTGCGCATATGTCAGCGGACATCGTGGGCCATTGAGCACATGCGGGACAACTACGGGGGGGCCCGCCCGTGACAGCATCGTAACCTTGTCGACGGGCCAGCGCGGACATAAATGACCGCGCCTGCAACGGACCCGCCCGCGCGGTGTGCTCTGATAGCGCACCGGCGGGCCCTGTCTAGATGTGCGAGGATATCTGCGGCCCGCGCGCTGCAGTCGGATGCCCACATGCGGGACAACAATGGGGGGCCCGCCCATGACAGCATCATAATCGTGTCGACGGGCCAGCGCGAACATAGTAAATGACCGCGTCTGCAACGGACCTGCCCGCGCGGTGTGCTCGGATAGGCCACCGGCGGGCCCTGTCTATATGCGGTCGGATATCCGCCCAACGGGCCCCATTGCATACGTCTGCGGCATCGCGGGCCATCACGCAGATGCTGGACAACGGCGGGGGCCCGCCCGAGACACCACCGTAATAGTCTTGATGGCAGGTCAGCGCGTCTGTCAATGATCCCCGCAAGGTATGCTCGTATGGGACACCCCTGGGCCCCTGCCGATAGGTCTGAGGATATGCGCGGCCACGCAGCAGATGTGGGACCCGCACGCTCATCCTATCTTCGCGACCATATGCGCCGCCACTATGGCTGACATGGCTGGCCGGGCCCGCGCGTAAGCATCGGACCTCGAAATAGACTGACATGCGCGAGCTCTAACTGGCGCGGGCCGGCCGCGTGTTTCGCCATGCGGCATTCACGTGCGTTCGGCTGACAGGATTTAATGCGTCCAATGTCTATACCACCATCGCCCATGGCAAACACACCGCCCGTTGCATCCTACCGCAATTTTCCGGCCCTATATTGCGCTGATCTTCTAGCGCAATATACCCGCGCAAAATTTCTACATCTTCGGAATCAATCAGCCAATGACACTCCCATTCTCCCACCTGTGGAAATTCCAATTCAGTCAACCATGGCAGCGGATCGATTGGCGAAAATCTTGGTGCAAGCTAGCCAGAATAGAGGTCGGCATGAATCCTTTTTCGAATTGACCAGGCTTACAAGTAACTCAGTGGTCATTGCGGATTTTGATCCTATGAGAGAAAGCCAGGCGGTTGTGAGGGAGACTCAGCATCTGAATGGGAAGCCGGTTGACACCGTCGGATCCGCGGAAATCGAAGATCTGGAAGAATTAACGGCACCCGCGCTGTTCGTCAATGCACGAGGATACATCATTGCGTGGTATTTGCCCGGAGCCTTGAGTCAAATCAATCAGGTACTTCCCATTGACCGATGATGCGGCCTTTGCGATTGATTTATTATTCCGGCAGAAATTGGTTTGGAACTCATTTTGCAGGATCAGAGATGTTCTGGCGGTCAGCGTGAAAGCTTCCCGAGCGGGATCACATTGGCGGGTGAAGGATTCCTTGTTCGCGCAGACCGCGGACATCAAAGGTTGCATCAACGTAGCGCCCGCATGGTATCAACAGGGACACAATGTGCGTGAATTCCGCCTGCTTGAGCGCATGTCTGATATGCAACGCGGGATTCAGATGCGGGTGTCCAAAATGGCGGCGTCAAAGTCCCTCGATCCCGCATCCGGCGGTGAATCCGTAGTGGATTGGCTTTCGTCTCTGACAGGCATCAACGCTTTGATGTCCGCAATCTTGAATGTCATGCATCCTGAAATGTACGCTTTGGGAATGCAGGCCGCATGGGCTCTTTGTGAATCCCAGGGGGCATCAAGGACAAGCCGCACCGCAGAAGTTCTGCGCGTTTGGCCGACCGCGTACAGTTCTCTATCCGTAATGGTCAATCGGGAAAGCCCATTCCACGTGGACACAAACGGACTGCCGCAATGGTTAGATCTCCTGCTCACAGTAGGAGAATATACCGACCTTTCCATTTCATTTCCGCGCCTTTCAAAGAAGTTGCATTACCCGCCAGGTTCCGTCGTTTCGTTCTCGGGAAAGTTGTTATTACATGGAGTCGGAAAAGCAAACGGAGATCGGGCATGTGTGGCGTGGTACATGCAGGACAAAGTACACGAAGCGCTGAACATACACAGGTGCAATTTTCCGCACATTGTGAATATCGACAAGGTAGATGAACCCGGCAAACGGCTGGTTCCGCCACCGTCTATTTAATGTACCGCACATTTACATGTTTTGCAACTTCAATCCCAACATCTGCATCACCTCTGCCCTTCTTCTCCATGCATGCAACACTTCCGCATCCACGATGTTGTATTCCTTGGCGAGGACGCAAAATTGATCATAGGACCGTTGCTGCCGCGCCTCCAATTCTTCAAGCCAATGGCGGATCCATGGAGACTCATCCGCCGGCCATTGGGCCTGCCAACGCTTTCAATGAATTGCGGACAGGCGGATAATTGCTGACTCACCGAGGTCTTCACCTCTGCCTTTGCGACCATGGAGCGGATGTCCGTTATCACGTAGTCCGGCCCACCTTCCCACCAAGCATCGCGGAAAGTCATCGGGTTCGGGAACCACTGCTGGTATGTGAAGGCTAGCTTATATGCCCGGGGATGGATTCGCCGGAGCGCGGCTTGGAGTTGACTTTCCACCTTCCCGTCCATAAGATATACGGGGAGAGCGGCGGGATGAGGGAGTGCACGGGACTTCCGGCCGAGTGATGCGCCATTCGCCATCTGAAAAAACGACTGGAAGGTCCGTGTGAGGAGGTGGCAAAATATGGGGACAACGTGTACTCACAAATTCTTCATCCAAATTGCGCTTCCAATGCTGCGGCCATGCTGAATCAGGCAAGCCGACAAGATGTTCGACGGCAGTGTCAATTCGGAGACCACTGTAAGCCAACAGAAGGTGGATGTGACTAATTGAGAGGGAATCGAAAGCGAGTGAAGACATGATGGCTCCGTCAGAGTTTGGTTCAGGATCAACAAGATTCGTTGTCTTCCACGCGGCAAATGCCGAGCTTGTTGTGTTACAAATATGTACGAGTGGTTCCTTATCTAGATGATCCGCACAGGCTTTCCGCCGATGCAGAGTTACAGGTGTTACAACTACGGACATGTTGGGTGCTACGTCTCTGCCGAGCTGCGGCAACTACCTCCGCGTGCGCTTTTCGTTGCCGCGGCTGGGGCCGGTATTATTGCGCTTCTTCGGGGTTTTTGCGGTTCTTTTCACCGGTGTCGGGATATCTGCATCCGCGGGAAGCGGAACCTTTCTTGATCGGCTTGATCTTCTCGCTGAAAATACGAAAGGGAATGAGACGACGGATGGGGGCGTCGGCATGTAGGCTTACCAGTCGTGCATGATTCCGTTCCTGGGGGAATAGGCTGTGGGGGCGGGGTGGCGTGGTCACTGGCATCGGCGACGGATTGGTGGCTATCCGGGGAATTGGCGCGTGTGGCGGACACCGCGGCTTGGTTCGGATTGTCCCGCTTCGCAGGCGCCGCCGACTGACGTCCGCGGACAGCCGCAAAATGGGGCGGAAATTGGGCGGGTGCTGGTGTCGGCTGTCTAACCTGTCGGATCGGCGCGGCGGACGGGCGTTTGCGGGCAGTGGCCCTGGGTTGTTGTGCGGCAATATTGGGCCCGTGTCGGCTAGGCGGATGATCCGCGCGGTCATCTGCGTCGAGGCCGCCTATGTCATCGTTGGAGCTCTCAGCGGCATTTGCAGAGTGGGCCGATGATTGGCCGAGTGCGGGTGTGCGCTGTCTGACCTGTCGCATCAGCACGGCGGATGGGCGGTTGCGGGCAGTGGCCCTGAGTTGTTGCGCGGCAATATTGGGCGCGTGTCGACTAGGCGGCTGATCCGCGCGGTCATTTATGTCCAGGCCCCCCGCGTCATCGTCGGAGCTCGCAGCGGACTGTGCGGAGTGGGGCGATGATTGGCAGGGTGCGGGTGTGGGCTGTCTGACCTGTCGCATCGGCACAGCGGGCGGGCGTTTGTGGGCAGTGGCCTTGAGTTGTTGCGCGGCAATATTGAGCCTGCGTCGACCAGGCGGGGTGTCCGCGCAGTTCGGGGCAGCAAGGCCGACCGCGTCACTGTCGGAGCTTTCAGAGGAATCCTCGGAGTGCCCTGAAGATTGGGGGAGGGACGGAGCCCGAGATTTGATCCGGTGAGTATGTCCGATGGATGCAGTAGCCTTGGGTTGTTGCAAGGGAACATTGGCCCTGTGACCCTTGGGAGCCTCGTCTTCAGCGTCGCATTCATGCAATAATTCGGGCGGTTCTATTTTCTCGGCGACATTGCGGGTAATTCGAAGATTTTCCTTTGCGATTCCAAGTTGCCGCGGCACATCAACCCCTTCTGCGTTGGCGCGTCGAGTCAGTCCATCCTTGTTGCGGATGGTCGGGGGATTGTCATCTTTGGGACGGAAGGTGGGTAGGGGCCTGACGGTTGCCGGGGCATCATGCGCCGCACCACGACAATTGGCGGGATCTTGCGGGGTGTGACTCGGGCCCGCGACTGCATTGTCGGGCTCGATAACCCTGCCTTGACCCGCTGCGGGTGGCGCGGATGATGGTCCTCTCAACGCAATGCGTGATGGTCCTGCGGGTTCATTCCTCCTCGTCCGCGCTGTGTCCAAATGCATTAACGGGTGCGCCGATAGGAAAACGCGGACCCTCACCAATGGAACCACTCGCCTTAGCTTTTCCTTTGTGTCTCCCTCGCGATAGCGCTTTGCTCATCTGCTTCTCAGCCTTGCGCTGTTGCCGCATGTGCGTCACTATATCGAATGGATCTTGCAGCTCACCCTGCGTATTTACCCAGTGATGGAATTCGAAAGGATCCTCGGGGTGCGTGAGTTGTCGGGTCCGCAAAAATTGCAACAGGTCCCTAGCGTCATTCACATGCATGTGACTGGGATCCCCTGGGAAAACGAACCCAAACGGTAAATGCCTGGCGTCAATCATCTCTGGCCACCTGGCCGCCAATTTGTTGAACGGCGCAGTCGCGGATGCCTTGCCGCATGTCTCACCTGCGGAACCATTGGCCCTCCATGTCACTCGATTAGGGTGAATTGACTTACGATACTTCGCCGTAAAGAAACCCCTGACAGTTCGGAGAACCTCATCCCTTGCCATATTGTCAATGTCGGGAACAGATATGTTTCCGTTTTCCGCTATGACGTTGGCGGTCGGGTCGGGTTTCTTCTTTTTGCCTTTCCCGCCCTTCGCGGTTGCGTCGCCACCCCCGTCCGGGATCTCATTGCCATCTCCGACGACTTCGAGGTGGGCACCTATGAATTCCCCCCAGGCGTCCTGGATTTCACCCACCGCATGGAAGTTGTCCCCGTTCCCAATCCGCTCGTTGTAATCACCCCTGCGGCCGTATCAGTACTGAAGGCGGAGCGGAGTCATGTGGAAGACGTACGTATAGGTGACCAGGTCACCCTTCTCGTTTCTCCACCCCGCGAGAACCACCACTCTCATCCCGCAAGACCGCCACATTTCCCGCGCCACATCCATGAAGATGTCTTCGCCGTACTTTGCGGCATTACTGCGGGAAACCTCAGTTACCCTGTTCACGTCGGGAATAGGATGTTTTTTTACCTTGCCTTCACGTCGGGCGGCGGCCCGTTCCCGCTCGTCCATTCTTCCAACAGGTCTTCCGCCTCCGTGATCTGATCCACACTCAGTGTCTGGATAAACTTGCTCGCCTCCACCTGGTAGACCCGCAATTCATCATGTGATCCGGGAACAAACCTGTATGTCTCTCGAATTGCGGCCAAGATCTCGGCTTTGTATTTGTGTTTGAGAACCTTTCGGATGGACCATCCATGTCCGACTTTAATCCGCTTATCTCTGTGAAGCGAGCGGGCTTGGTTCCAAAACCATTGCTTGTATTGCTGAAGAAATTGAGCCAGACAGCGGAAAAAAAAAGCGTCAAACTCACTGCGACTCTTACAACCCATTCATCATCAGAAAAATCCTGAACGTCGTCCAGGACCGCCAGCTGCTCACAGATACGGTACACGTGATCTGTGCGCACAGTTCCGCTCAGCCGAAGCCATTCGGGACGGGCATTCGTGAGGATGTCCAGTTCAGCTTCGCAGAAGATTGTTCCCCCCGTTCTTGTTGTGGTGGGCTCATCATTGGAGGAAAGGGAATCCCCTCCATCTCCAGACTGTTCTGCATCATCCCCATCCTGATCTGTCACAGACCATTCATCGATTGGGAGATCGTATTCGGGAAGATCTCCAGGCGCTTCTTGTTCATCATCATCAAACAGGCAACTGGGGGACTGCATGGGTAAATATTCCCACCGGTGAAGGTCGAGAAAGAAGGGATGTTGGAGCGACAAAATTCCCGCTGTTGTGTGTAGTTCTCATTGGGACGTAATAGAATTCGTAGCTTCGAATCGGAGTTCACCTGGGTGACCACATTGGCAGTTTTGATCTGAGATCTACCATCCACGGCGAGCAATCTCCTTGCGCCACACCTCCGTTTGGACGTGTAAGCGACGATATTCCCGCGATAGCTCCATAAGGCTGACCATGCGGCCTCACACAATTCGGCTGATAACTGATGTGGTTGCCGGCGTAGATTCTATGTCCTATCCCCCTGGAAGCTTCCTTCACCATGCCAAAGCTCAAAGGAAGGATCATAAAGGATGCTAAGAACATTACCCGAGTAACCTGGAAAACCCGAGATACAGCTAGAGGGGTGAAATCCCGCCTTGTGAACTTGAAATTAGATCAGCCGCCAAGCAGCCCACCTGGCCGGGCGTCGGGGATCAACTGGTCCACCTCGCGTCATGAAGATATTGGGCAAACATCGGCTGGATTTACAGGCGAGGCGGCCGATGGACATGATGATTTTCTCCGCCAGGGCATGTCTAAAATCCCGAGACTGCGGCCACCAAAAAAGGTGTGTTGCAACATTCAATGTCAGGCGACGTCCGCTGAATGAGTTAGGGTCAATACCAATACCTCCGCGAATGGGTGGATCATTCCGAAAGATATCTACATACATTGCAAGACATGGAAAGCCCCCCCAACCCCCGCACCTGCTGCAGATGTGGCGGAGATGGCGTGTATACTAGGTGTCGCAATTGTTTCGGATCGCCGCTCTTCTGCACCCGCTGCTGTCGGGATGAACACCTCAATCTGCCATTTCACCGCATTGAGCAATGGACGGGCACGTTCTTTGCGGAGTCATCTCTGCATCTGGTCCGTATGAATAGAATGATGATGCGTGCACTTTGCCTAACCAAAATGTATAGGCGGGGTTATTCATTCATCTCGGTCATGGTGGCCGAAAATGTCCACGGACCGCAGGAACGCTCGCAGGAGACTCTGATTCCTCCAACAACATAGAGGATGAATGGATCGATTGCGACAGACCGGCGCATTTACAAAAACCGTCAGGACGATCGAATTTTACCGTCGTTGATGTGTCCGCCGGCTTTCATTACATAGAAATCCACTATTGTAGCTGCCCTGACTCCGATCCGTATGACATTCAACTCTTGCGGCACCGATTGTTCCCGGCTTCCATCAAAAATCCGAAAACGGTCTTCACCTTTGATGTTCTGGATGATTTTGTGCGGGACAATGTGGAGTGTGGGACATCCGCCAGCAATTATCACAACAAGCTGCGGCGCGTAACATCGAACGTCTTCCCTCATCTCACGCCAGTAAGTACGCGGCCGCGCGATTTGATTACTTTACTGAACATCCAAGCAGGACCGCTACCCACAGTTGCTGCGGGTGTCTCGCCAATGGCGGTTTCTCAAGTTGCTGAAATGGAGGGGTTTTGGGTATGGGACGCAAACGCAGGCGCCATCATCCGGCGATCTTGTTTTGTTTTGCCCGACCTGCCCCCAATTTGGAGTCAATGTCCGCCCTAGTTCCGACGCGGACCTTAATGAGTGGGTGCCCATTTATTTTATATTAACATCGAGACCTCGTGCCGAAAGTTGAAACGCGCAGCTGGAAATATGCGCGTACAATTATCCTAGACGGAAACTTTAAAGCGGATCATCTTCATGACAGACGGCCCGACAAGCAAGTCTGGTTGATGGATGGACGGGGCTATCAGGTTAGCAGGGAAGCATATCAGAAGTATCTTGCGTCTGCAAACAACTCGATAGAGGTCGGTGTTAATTGCATTGTCGGTCGTCCACATGTTTAACGCCCGTCAGAAATCGGAATGTAACAATCACCGCGCAGTCAATCAGGCGAATACTAACCGCGGAAACTTCGAATCTACTGGGATTGGCGCGGCTGCGTGCGCACGCCACAGATGCTTTGTTCCGCATTCCGTCGTGAACTTTCAAAAGGGCGAAAGGTGAGCTATAGATGACTAACATGTGTGATCTTGGCTGAATTCTACATGTTACAGATATTCTAACATGGACTATTGCTTCACAAATGCACTTCGGCATAACATGGAAGGCATAAAGCGCGTTATCTCGTTCTACGACATAAATTGCGCATATATGAAAAAGTTTCGGGCCCGGGTAAACAGCAGCGCAGCACTTCACACACTGCGAGACTTAGCCATTGTGCCCGGGATTGGCATCTGGCATGTCCACGGCCATAAGGCTTCCTGTTTTCCCCGCTACGCCCCGCTTTACATTGATGGTGCGGGGTGGATTGACGGAGAGATTATTGAAACCCTATGGTCTATATTGAATGTCGTTTCACCCTCCACTCGCGGAATGGTTGCACCGGGGCGGCAAGAGATGCTGGACTTTCAAATGAACGATTCCAACTTTCAAAAGATGATACGGATGAGTAGGTCGCCCCGACTTGTTGTCCTTTGGTCCGAATCAATGACCCTCTCCGTGACAGGCAACAGTCTTGCTGCGAAGTTAAAAAACGCCATTCCCGCTGCATTGTCCGCACAGCAAGCGTTTGAGCGGCTAGACGCGGCTATCTCTTCTACCAATCGCGCGGCATGGCAAGAAGAACGCCGCTTAGCTATGGCCCGCAGATTAACCGACCCATCCGCCATGGATATTTTCCAAATGAGAGGCAGGGATGGTTGGTACCCGCCCCACCAATCTACGTTCATTGAATGTAATTTTCCTTGACAGCCCCGACAGTTCGCGAAAAAGAAATCGAATTGTTAGATTTAGCAGGGCAATCGCCTGACAATGTCGCAGGCAGTACGACATGGCTGGCGCGGGGTTTGCAGGTTGAGGAGTCCGCTATGAATCTTCTGAAGGACATGAAAATGCAGAAGAAGCAGGGCACCGATGGGCAACGTCTGACAATTGTGCGCAGAGTGGAGAAATTGTCCACTGAGCTAGAGCGATTTATTTCCGAAGCACCCATTTATTTGGGCGACACTCTGGCCGAAGATGATGTCCCTGACGGCGAGCATCGTGCGAACTCCTCCGATTTGTCGGATGACGACGAAGAAGGAGACATGCTGGATATTGCTGTTCCTTTTAAAGGATTTCCTGATTTGCCGCTTCCATCAACATTTGGGCATGACATATGCAGCGAGCGCAATATTGGCCACCTCGCCGAACAGGAGTTTCAATTGCGAATCGGTCAAGCGAATGATGCCCTCCATGCCATTAGGTTGGCATTGGCGGAGAAAGCTATTTTATTCCGCACTGATATCCGCCACGCGGGCAGCTACGCGACTACTACTCGGGCTTGGGCGAAAGTGTCCAAGGTGGATACCGCCCTACAAAGGCATGCGGGCGTTTATCGCAAATGCCGTTTAGCTATGATGTCCCTTCGACCGACTGCGGACCAGCTCAGCGAATACCAACCTCTTGCATCCGAGGATTTAAAAGTTTCAACTGCGATCAGCAATCCCGACGGGAGCGGTCACCGCAATGCCAATCTCGCCTGGTTCTGGACTACGCAAATACCGCAAGATGAGGGTAACCGCGACTGGATGTCGGAATGTACGCAGTTCATGTGTCCGCAGACCACATATTGACGCATGCGGTCAGTCTATAGGGTCAATTGGCATCGCGCAAATGCCGCCCGCGATCGGTGGGCGGAGGAAGTGGAAATTTTGACGGCGGAGTTTGGCTGGACGCGCACATTTTTTGAAACCGAGTCATCAAGATGGTTGGAGCGGCAAAAGGATGCGGTGTCACGGAATTTGTTTGGTCATGCCGCATATGCCGCGCGGCATGCAGCCATGTTCGCGCAACTCAAGGTTCAATGTGATGAAAAAGGGCAAGCAAAGCATATGTAGCCGTAGTACTAGCCTACTAGCCTAGGGCTGGACATACTAGAATTTCATGTGGGCATATCCGCACAAACGCTATTCATTTGGACTATCCCCTTCCCTGGTGTTTGACAGTCCTTTCAAATTTTAGCTCCTGTGCTTGATATGTGTTGCAAATATCACGGGAAATAATACTGCGGCCAAATTTGCGTGCGGTCATCCCGTCCTACTGTAGCTCACGTTATTCAGATTGATATGTCGGGAAAGAATACTGCGGTAGCTCGCTCGGGCGGGGTCATCCCTTCTTATTGTAGCTCACGTTAGTATACATCGCGGTGCCCGCGCGGGGTCATCCCTTCATATTGTAGCTCACATTCGTATACATCGCGGTCACCCGCAGCCCCCCCGCGGGGTCATCCCTTCTTATTGTAGCTCACGTTAGTAAACATCGCGGTGCCCGCGCGGGGTCATCCCTTCATATTGTAGCTCACGTTCGTATACATCGCGGTCACCCGCAGCCCCCCCGCGGGGTCATCCCTTCTTATTGTAGCTCACGTTAGTATACATCACGATCATCCGCGGCCCCCGCGCGGGGTCATCCCTTCTTATTGTAGCTCACGTTAGTATACATCGCGGTCAGCCGCAGCCCTCCCGCGGGGTCATCCCTTCTTATTGTACTAGCGCACGTTAGTATCCATCGCGGCCTCCGCGCGGGGTCATCCCTTGATATTGTAGCGCACGTTAATATACTTTGCGGTACCCGCGCGGGGTCATCCCTCCGTATTGTAGCTCACGTTACAGCCCCCGCGCGGGGTCATCCCTTCTTATTGTAGCTCACGTTATTATACATCGCGGTCACCCGCAGCCCCCCCGGGGGATTATCCCTTCATAGTGTAGCGCACGTTAGTAAACATCGCAGTACCCGCGCGGGGTCATCCCTTCTGATTGTAGCTCACGTTAGTATACATCGCGGCTAGTACCCGCAGCCCTCGCGCGGGGTCATCCCTTCATATTGTAGCGCAGGTTAGTATACATCGTGGTACCCGCGCGGGGTCATCCCTTCTTATTGTAGCTCACGTTATTATACATCGCGATCACCCGCAGCCCCCCCGCGGTGTCATCCCTTCATATTGTAGCGCACGTTAGTATACCTCGCGGTACCCGCGCGGGGTCATCCCTTCTTATTGTAGCTCACGTTACAGCCCCCGCGCGGGGTCATCCCTTCATATTGTAGCACGCGTTAGTATACATCGCGGTCACCCGCTGCCCGTCTCCGCCTGCCTTTCGTCTGGCAATCCCGTCACATTGCAGTAGCTATCCCGCTATACTACACTCAATAATTGCTCCCTCTCCTGCTGCATCGAGTCGAGATCATCTAAGACCTGACCCATCATGTGGTACAGTACCTCCATCCGATCCCACCGCATTCGTAAGCCCTCCTCATATTCGTACATGCCGCACACCAGCGGGCCGTCCATCGGTCCAAATGGCGCGAGTTGGGATGGATTTTCTAACGCTTGATATCGCTTACGGACCGATGCGCAATCTATGCGGAGTTCAGTAGCGCCCGGGTGATTTGCGACGAAATGCGCCGACCTTTCAGATACTCCGGCCGAATGGTGAACCCTTCATGTTCTAGTCTGTCGCGCTCTTGCTGCAACGTCTTCTCGTCTTCGCAAGGCGATTCGTCAGCTGGAACCTCGGTGTGATTTTGCCTAAGATGCTCACCAGGACCCTCCTGGTGTTCTATTATGTTTTGGCGGATCCGCATTCACTGAGCGGCATCGCTTGTCAATGCCGCAAGTTCGTCTGTAATCCGTAAGCTGGAGCCATCCGACAATTCGCAGAGAGAGGGACTGACCTGGGTGGGTGAATATCTTACAATGAGCCGGTGTTTCGAGGAGGTCTGCAATGGAGGTTCGCGGCTAGCCATGGGGGTTAGGCCAATGTGATGCGAGAGGGAGCGTGACTGTACCTTATTGCGGCGTTCCTTGCGATCTGCCACTTCAGTTGTCGCATCTGCCACTGTGGTTGCCGCCATTGGCAGGGATGTCGGGGTCCGCTCCGCGCTGCTGCCAACCGAGCAGGTTCTGCGAGCTTCAGAGATGGAGCGGCGCCGCGCACGCGGCCAGTTTGCCTCCTTGGGACTTGTGTCGTCACCGCCGATCTTTGCGCGGGCTTTCCCTTTCCGATCGGCATGCCGCTGCGGTACCGCACCTTCAAGGACTTCTGGGTGGATGCCGCGCAGGTTTGGCCGAGAATCAGTGGGGGAGTGGGGCGACTCGATGGCTTGCTTGGGACGAGCGTGTTCGCCGCGTAGATCTGCGCGGGCCTTTCCTTTCCGATCGCCGCTCGTTCCTGTCCAATCGGCACTTTGGCGGGTATCTCGGGCAGCGGACGATTGCGCCTGGTGGAGGTCAGCGAATGCAAGGCGAGTGGACATCTGACCTGACCTTTCCGCGCATCTGTCCGCCCGCGTCATTTTCACCCCGCTGCTGCGGGACTTTCTTCATCCTGGTCGGCGAGGCCGGTGGAGGATCGACTGCCGGGGCGGTCGTCTTACCCGCGGGTGAGGCCAAACAGTTCACGTGAGGGCGTTTGCGCCCAGGGACCCACGGAAGGTGCGACCGCTGAATCACATCGTCATGCGGCAGGTCTTGGGCGATGCGGGTCGGCGTGGCTGCAGGAGGATCGGCAGCTTGAGCGTTTGGGGCGGCCGCTGGCGTGACCGAACTGTCACCGCGTGGGCTTTTTGCTGCCTGGCTGCTGTCTCTCGGTTTGCGCCCAGGGCGCACTGGGATTCTGTTCGGCGAGGCCGCAGGAGGATCGACGGCCTGAGCGTCACCGCGTGGGCCTGTTTCTGCCTGTTTGCCGTCTTTAGATTTGCGCCCCGGGCGCAGTGGAATTTGCGGCCGCTGAACTGGATGCTGCGGCAGGTCTTTGGCGTTGCGTTTTCCCGCGAGTCGCGTCCGTGGCGGTCGTGGAGGTCGGATTGGGACACCCCGCAGTGCCATTTCCTTTTCGTCAACACCTGTGGGGCGGTTGTATTCTTGCGCTGATGGATTTGAGCCGCGCAATCGCTCACCTGGCAACAAGGACGGAGCCCCATCATATCCGCCAGTTCTCGACTGAAGGTCACCCTTGGTGTCGACTAGATGCATTCACGGCCGTCAATTGTGTTTTGCGTATGTGAACTGGATACAGCGGTGCTTACCCTCGCTGGCGGAGGAACCCATGTGCATTGAGGGTGCTTCTGGGATGCTGAGCTGACTCATCGCGATATCCACGCTGGCGATATTCTCTGGGGAGGGATTGACTTCCAATCCCTGGAAAACATTGAGTGTTTCCACATGCTCGTTTGGGCATGGAACGTACCTCGGATGGGACGTGAGGCCGCTTTCGTATCGGACGAGGCGGAATCCGAGCTTTCTTGAACAGGCGATCTCGCTCTTCAGTCTCCTCGCGAATACGCTTGCGGAATACAGAGTTGTCACTCTGATCCAGTCGTGGTGTTGGGATTATTTGAGCTGCGTGTCGGCGCCGAATAAGGAATCAGCAAGATTAGACATTTCAGGTAGGACTCACCAGTGGTAGTCCATCTGACTGTCCGCTCTGCTGGCGCCATGATGGATGTAGTTGAAGGAGGTCGATGTGGGATGTTTGAAACGCCGAAGTGGCGATGTAGATACCGCTTCGATTGTGACTTGTGGACGGTTCCACAGTTCCACAAACACCGCAAACATCGTGGGAACATTTCTTGTTGTTCCACTGGCGTGAGAAATATATATCCGTCCACAATCCACATCTCTCGCTCTTCGTCCGCTCGTTCTTTCTTCCCTACCATAATCCCGTATTCACCTCATGATGGACGCCAACGTTATCCTTGCCGCATGCAAGACAGCTACCTACGACGTCCTCGACCGGTACGTTCTGAACGACGCGACGAGGTGGGAGGAAGCCCACAAGTTGATCTCTTTGCAATTGGTGAGCTAGATTTGTCTTGCGGCTTCATGTGGCTCACGTGCGCTCTCATTGGCCGGCCTTCCTAGGTGATCGCCAGCAACGTCGTGGAGTTCGCCGACTTCGTGCCACCGTTGTTGATTGCGGCAAAGAAACATTGGAAGGAGGAGGACGATGAAGATTGGCCGGATTGGAACGCCATCATAAGTTGGCGGTTAGACGACATCCAGGATCACCCCTGGTATGCGATTGGTGTGAAAAACACCAAGAAGAGACAGATCGAGGCGGAGATACACGACTGTGAGTATTCGCTCGTGCCTTTTCCGCGCAACGAGGCTGATTAAATAAATTAGCTCCCATTCGAATTGAAGACGGGCCGAGAAACCCCAACTGGCAGGTTCCGACCAACTCCAAGGGCAAGAACCGCGCAGAAACACCGAAGAAGGTCGCCAAAAAGCGGCATCTGACACCGCCAAAACTGTCTTCCAACGATAAGGCCGAGGGGGGCGAGGCAAGCGACGACGAAGACACCGGTGGTGACGCCAAGCCCACTCGCGGAAGAAAGCGCGGTCACGACAAGGTCGAGGGGGGCGAGGCAAGGGACGACGAAGACACCGGCGGTGACGCCAAGCCCACTCGCGGAAGAAAGCGCGTCCGCGATAAGGTCGAGGAGGGCGAGGCAAGGGACCATGAAGACACCGGCGGTGACGTCAAGCCCACTCGCGGCACCAAGCGCGCCCGCAGCCAGAGCCGCACACGCGTATGGCGGAGTTGCTCTCCAAGTGCGCAGCCCGAAAATGCCTGCGACAGCTGCAAGAAACGGGGCGCCCTGTGCGAACCCACCGTGCGAGGTGCGTGCAAGCCTTGCAAGGCGCGGAAGAAGGGATGTGAACACGCGCGAGGAATGCGCGGTCGTTCTCGGGCTCCTTCTGCCGTGTCCGAGGCCACTTCGGCGAAACCCCGCCCGCGATCGCAAAGCCGCCAAGGAACGGCGAAATCACCGGAGACATCCACCGCAGGATCTCCACCACCTGCCAAACGGAAGAAAATGGGGCCAGGTACGTCACCATCCATGAAGGCGCAAGTCGCGAACTGACACGTATGCGATCGCAGGAATGGAAGTGGTCATCATCCAGAAGAAAGGCAAAACTGCCGTGACGACAAACGCGGTGGCGGGGCCATCAAGGATCGCGAGCGCGGACGATGATCAACCTCACGGTGGCCTGAGGCCGGGGAGCGCCTCGTATGCAATCGGCGGCGACCGCCTTGTTACCCGCGCGGACATGGAGGAGATCCAGGCATTCTGGCACGAACAATGGCGGCACGTGATCGACTCGTATGAGTCACTGCGTAAGTATGTGCCAGTGATGGGACCGCAGGCAGATGCCATCGGCGGACTGGCTTTGCCACACTCGATGGCGGAGGACGACATGTACCTCCGATTCCAACCGCCTGCAAGGGGCATTAACGCGGTGGTTGCAGCGCTCGCCCCTCCATCCACACCGCGCTGCACGCATACGCCCCCAGCCACTCACTGGGGAATGTCTGTTGATGGCATGGTCCGTGACAGACGCGGGGACCCGTCGATGCTCCCTTGACCCCTCGGCGGGCGGGCCCCGAGATGTTGTCCCGCATGCCCGCTGTGGCCGCTGACATCCCTACACATTCCACTGTTCGGTCATCCGACACCAGCGCGGGCCTGGACGTTGACTTTGCTGCCGTCGATATTGTCAGGTTGAACATACGGACAGGCTGGGTAGTTCTGACCCGGCAGCTTTGTCCCACAGGTGGGCAATGGCCCCGGTCGGGTTATTTGCGGTGAGTCGCAGGGGCCCCGCGGTCAATCCCCAAGTGCGGGTGAGACCGTGCTGAAGCAGCTGCGCGGGCCCGCGGCACATGTCGAACAATGCGAATGCGCCCGCGCACCCCATTATGATCAACCGATGTTCCCTGACTCGCAATACGCCCCGGCCGCATCTTTGATCGCTGATCCTATATCATGCGGCCTGTCCGCGGCCCTGTCATACTTCCGCCGCCGGGCCCGCACCGGGGTGGTCCTTAGCAGACGCGAAGAAAACACCCCGGGGTGAGCGCACTTATCGGGATAATGTGACCACTATATGTGACGAGTTCCGGTTCGCGGTTGGCATCGCTGACTTCTTGCCGTGCCCAAGGCATCGACGATGACCGACCAAGCTGAGTCTCGAAATATATGATCATGTTGTGCAGAATTAAACAACACTGCACCCAATGCACGGTGTACTTCAAGTTTGCCGGCGTTCGAATGTGAGTGCGGAGCTCTTTCAACGACTGAAATCGTCCTTTTAGCGAAGCGAACGCGTGCTCAACGCGCACGCGAACCTGAAACAACGGTGAGTGAGTCCGTGTTACATGATCTGAACCGTATTCACCTTCGACAGATGACGGTTAAACAGATTCTGCGCCCTCAACAACGGCACACCACGAGCTGCCTTAAACGGAGCTACGCTCCAAGTTTTCAGAGCATAAGCGCTATCCGCCCAAAGCCAGTGACCCGCGGGTATCAAATCCTCTGCTTCCTGTGCCACCCTAGTTCCTTGAAACGCGTATGAGTCGTGGACGCTTCCCGGTTGGCCCAGACCGTAATCAACGATACGCAAATTGTGTACCATGACGACGACCTATCCGAGTCATCACCACGTCAGATCGCGGCGCAACGGCAAGTACGCGTGGCCCTTACCTGACAGTTCAGTGAGTATTTACCTTTTCTATCCGTAAACGTATCGCCGTAGAGCGTCGGCTTCTCGAACAGGTTAAATGTGGACCCGTCGACCGCGAAGACCCCTCCACTCCATTCAGCGCACGTCTTCTTCTCTACAAATTCACGCGCTAATCGCATGTCTTCTTCCCCCTCGGTAGGCATCTCCATGAATTCGTCGTGCTGATTGAGAATGGAAACGATGACACGGTTCGTACAATTAACGACCGATCCGACGCTAACCCCCGCCCACTGCGAGACATCTTCGGGCGATACGGCGTTTCCGTAATGGCCGGCGCGGTTCAAGAAGATCGCCAGCTGAAGCGCAACAGGGAGCTGCGGATTGTTGGAGCGCGAGCGGAATATAGGATCGCCGCTGATGCGATCCAGAATGCAGTCGAAGACGTCCGGATCGACACGGACCTTCTTGCGAAACAAGTGAGGGCGGAACTCGGAAAAGTGGTCGAGGAGGTGGATTTGAGATGCTCGGAGTGGTGGAACAATGACGGTATTCAATACGCGCGCCCGCACAACCTCATCGCGGAACGCTCGTATCGCATCAAGTAGGCGGCGATAACGAGCTGCGCGCTCTTCGCGCGAATCGATCGATGATACCGTCACCACGGTTGAACCACCGTCAGTGGAGGGGGAGGCAGGAGAGGCAGGGGAAGGTGGGGAAACGTATATGTACTCCCCGGACGAGACAGAGATCAAGGATTCGTCGGAGGATTCGTCCTGTAAGTCTTCTAACCGTCGTTCAGCAATTTGCAGCTCTAATTGATTGATTGCATCCAGCAGGACTAGTTTCCCGGATGTACGAGGCATAGTGGGAGGTGGTGGACAAGCGAGAGGGTGGGGCGGCGTATCTACGATCCATCGATTCGATTGACTGCGGTCTACCTGTATTTCAACTGATCCCTCTTGATTTTATGGACTTGTTCGTTTTCGTTGCACATTCACGTGACTCGGCAGCCTCGGACCGACGATCGGCAAGCTCTCGGCAAGTGCGGAATTCAAATCGTATCAAAAATCAGAGCTCGAGAATAGCCAAATAATAACCAAATAATAGCCCATAATAGCCAAATAAAACCGTTGCATAGCCTACTTGAATACCACTACTTCCAAGTCCGTGCTCTGAGTCCGAGTCGGCACAGCCTGAGTGGCTGCTTTACTCTTGTTCCAGCCTTCCGGATACCGGAACTTTATTTTGAGGTTAGAATATGGGTATTTCTACGTTGCCTTTCGCAGACGAATGAGCCTTCTTGCGGGCCATGGCGTCGACGATCAAGTGTTGATTTGATGAAGGCTCTCATGCGATAGTGGCTGAGGGGCTTTCCTTTTTAGGCACACAAAACAAAAAATTCCGGCGAGTGCAATTACTTTCGCAAACTGCTGTAAATCGATCATCCTTATACCTCCTCCGAGTAAGTGTTACAATTCGAAGCGAGAAAGCTCCCGCAGGCTCTAAACTGCACCCGTCCCAAGACTGGGTCTAATCGCAGTCCTAATCCTCGGAGAGAGATGACCGACGGGCACATCCCTCGTACGCAGACTGACTCACCTCTGGGCTGCGACGCTCATTCGAACTTGATGAAGTCATCGTGCAGGTAAATTCCGGCATGAGTTCCAGGACATTTCCCGCGCTGCTGAAGCATTAATTGTCTTGTTGGACAATATTGTATGGACTTTCCTCGCCACACCGCAGTGATTCCGCTGTGCTCCAAAGCGTGTGTACGCAGAAGATAAGGTGTGGGTTCCTATCCCGTTAACGTCTCATTCTATCCCAGGCTCTGGAGATGACTCACTGGCCACTTGCCATCCATGTCGATTACACAAGATGGATGCAGCTTAGTGCGGACTGTGTGGGTCTGGACAAGATAGATCATCCGAGTAATTGTTTCAGATAGGCTACTAACTCGCTCCATAAATTGGCACTCAAACTCGCTCAACGTCCCAGCTCTCATGTCAACTTCTGCACCGCCAGACATCATCGTCCCTACGACGCCCTCCTCGCATGAGGTCCTCTCCCGCCTTTTTCCGGGTGTCAAGCCACCACCCTCTCTCCTTTCTCCTGGCCGTATGCCCATATCGGGCCCAGAGGCTACCGTTGCACTGTTAACAGCCCTCAGAGACAATCACGAACGCAGCCATGTTTTCTTCAACGAGTTCAGCTTCCATAAGTATGTTGCCCTTCGTCTGGAAAAGATCGTTGATTTCTTATCCGAGCAGTCACTCCGCACACCACTTGCTCGCCGTATATGCGCTTGGTGCACCGGGACCCGTGATCGTCGCTGCCTACCAAGACACTCACCTCGACCATATGCGTACCGCCTTCGTCGCGCCAAACAAGGTCACCATCACGGACGACAACTTTACAGATTATCTGGGAGACGACCAGTTAGTACGACGTGCATCATCCAACTCTTGCCTGCTGACGCTCGCCGTACAGCTATTACAACGCCTATCTCGACTACTTCCAACGCGTTGTGCTCGAACCCACAGCTACCATTTCTCCCATCCTAGAGAAATACATCTTCTCTCAATACTATAACGTCCGCACTCCGATAGAGGGCACCCAACAGCCCCAGATGCTCAACCGGCTGCTCGAGATTCTCATTCACCCGATCATTCACGTCGGTTACGGCGCCGAGTTTGGCATGATGGGTCTCATCGCGGAAGGTATGTGTGCGCCTCAAATTTCTCCGTACACGCGCTCATCGTCTCTGAAAGGCCTCGCATGGACGGCAGTTCACCCTGCCGGGGAAACCACGCTCATTACGCGTCTGCTCTTCACGCCCGAGCGTACTACTCCCATTACTGATGCGGAAAGGAATGGTGAGTCGTCCCCATTGTTGTTCGTCTCGTTCTTGCCTTATGGCACGTCAGAGCCGGAGTGGATGCCCAAACCAGGCTCCAGCCTGAGGGCATTGAACATCTTGTCCCTCATTATTCGCGATCCTCGTTTCCAATCCAAAGTGCTCGACAAGCACGAGTATGCTGCAATGCTCCAGTCTCACGGTGAAGTGATCAACAAATATGCACAATTTTGGGACTGCGATATCGAAAGCCAGAAAGACCTGGAGGAGCGCATCGAGGAGCTCGTCTGGATGGCGACCCTCATGTATGGGGTCGGAAGCTGGGACAGCACTGAGGCCGAATATCGTGCCGATTTTTTCACGTACGTGTAGTTTCCGTGCCTCATGCATATCTAACCCGATCAGCACGTTCAGCGCGCATATCGTAACGTCAATGTTGTTCGTCCCATCTATCTGTGCATACCTCTCGCATTCGTCCCAAACAAAGCTGCTCCGCGCGCACTTTTTGACGAGCATCACCTGGTGGCTCGTTCGTGGACGCCCAGGATTCGCTCTCAAAGCGTTCATGTCTCAACCCCTTCCTCCCCTCCCGGGCTCCG
>JBBPPA010000175.1:0-32048 GCA_038091735.1 Leccinum pellstonianum
GACTTTGGATGGTCTGTACCCTTGGTGTCAGATACTCATTCAAAATTAGCCCAGATCTCATGGAAAGTCTCGTAGCGCACAGATGATTGCGTCCGCAATCACCGTGGGGTCTAACGGCAGCATCGTGCCGAGCTCAGCGGCAACGTATGGCATCTTACTTGCTATCTTGTTCACCCACGGCATTGTCTGCTCGGCAGCAACGAATGTCCTGGCTCGACTCAACCTCTTTTATGTCATCATAAATGGTATAGCTATTCCAATTCTCCAGAGTACTTTCAAAATAAGTGATGGGGCATCCTCCAAGGTGGAGCTACCGTTGCTGCGATCGTCGCTTTGCTCGTGTGCTCTGGTACCAACAAGGTGTCGACCAAAGATGCATTTACCTTGTTCGAGAATAGTAGCGGTTGGGAAAACAGTATGTCGTCCTGTGTGCTGCGTCGAGGTACGACTCATCGTATCCAGATGGCTGGGCATTTATGTTGGCATTTACCGCGCCGATGTGGACGCTCACTGGATGTAAGTCGATGCATTCCGGATCCTCGGTTATCTCTCATCCGTACACACAAGACGACTCTGCCGCACATATATCGGAGGAGGTGGCGGGCGCACAACGCAGCGCCCCGATTGCCATCATCATCGGGGTCGCCCTTACCGAAGTCTTCGGATGGCTGCTCCTCATCGCAATATCCTACGCCACAACATCCGTTACTTCCCTTCTCGAATCGAACCTGTCTTTGCCTGCGGCTCAGCTATTTCTTGATGTTCTAGGGAAGCGAGGCATGTTGGCCATCTGGAGTTTCATCGTCGTCGTTCAGGTAAGGTAATTCAGAGCCACACGCCAAAATTGCATTACAGTCTTCAAGTTCGTTACAGGGGCTGCACAAGGAGTTGATGCCTCTCGCGTCATCTTCGCGTTCGCAAGAGATAACGCACTTCCCGGGTCACGATTGTGGAAGAAAATCAACCGACGCACGCAGACGCCCGTCAACGCCGTGTGGCTCGTGATGGTCTGCGCTGCCCTCTGCGGTTTGCTCTGCTTCTCGACGGCCGCGCTGTCGTCGCTCGCTGGGTCAGTTAATATAAACTGTTATGAACAAGACGCGTGAGACCAACTTCGCTCTGTTTTGCAGGGCGTCTGTGATCGGCCTGTACGTGTCATACGCGACGCCCATCTTTCTCCGCATCACGTCTGGGCGGAATGCGATCTCTCCCGGATACTTTTCGCTCGGGCGGTGGTACATGCCGGTCGGCATCGTTGCCGTGTCGTGGGTTGTATTCATCACCGCGCTCCTACTGTTCCCGTCTACCCAGGCTACGACCGCGCCAAATATGAGTGAGTATGCGTCACTTGTGGGTTGGGGAGTTGACATGTATTCCTCTCTTTTCTTCCCCCCTACGCAGACTATGCCGTCGTGATCATCATGGGCGTGTTCGTGTTCGCATCGACGTCGTGGGTGGTGTCTGCCCGCAAGTGGTTCCACGGGCCGATCAAGAACATCGAGAATAGTGTGGAGACATCCAAGGCAGACGAGTCGGAGTACACTGAAATGGGTGATGGGCGCTGACCAGCGGCGTTGAGCCTGTCACTGGGGTGGGGATTGAGCAGGTTGGGTCGATACCACTGAGACAGATAATCATAGTCGTAGTCCCTCTTTCTCCGCGCGGTAGTATTCAGTTATTCAAGTCGCTTTATGTGTCTCCACCGAATGTACGAGCTAAACTTGGGACAAATCGTTCGTGGAACGACGAGAGTCTGCTTTGCTCTCTTGACTCTGACGTAGCCGCTCATCAGAAGATCGCTATCATAACGAATGAGCAGCAGTTATATTATCGGTCTCATCTCGGTCGTCATGGGGTGCATAATTTGGACGGACCTACGGTACGAACTGCAAGATACGTGCACTGCCTCCTACGATCAAGAATCGATGACGTCGGATCTGTTGGCAAGTCCAGGATGTACTGATGGTAGTTTCAGCACACAGAAGAATGAATCCACTGCTTGTCCACCCTGTCCACCCTGTTCATACAATGTTTGGCTCGGTCAGCGAGATCAAAGTCCGTGATGAATGTTAATGATCCCGCGGTAAACACACGCAGAAGAAGACGGAGAATAAAATCGAAAGAGAGAAGGAAGAAAAGTGTAATACAATCCCCTCGTTGACCTATTACAGTTTAGTTTTCGCCCCTGCCGAGCTTGTCCAGCGACCGCACGCCCTGCTCGTACCACTCCTCTCGCGATATCCAAAAGTCGGTTCGGCTCTTCATGATATCCGCCAGGACAGCTCCACCGAGGAACACCGAGTGCTTTCGACGTGGTGGGTCTTCGATACGAATTTTGAATTTCTGTCATATATCCGCCCGAATGCGGTCGATGAATTCTCAAAAGGTAAAATAGGATCATTTCTTGGACTCACGTGCAACCGTGAGGGATCACCGTTGAGCACCCGCGTGAGGTAGAGTTGCTTCATCTCCTTCTCGAGACGACTTGGAAGTCCCGGGTACATGCTGGACCCGCCAGAAAGAACGATATGTTTGTAAAGTTCTGTGCGGACATCCATAGCCGCAGATTGGATCGATTGGAACAGCATCTCTAGGATTCAACACATGAGCGAGCCCAAAAGGAAGCCGAAGATAGGAAACCAGCAGATGAGAAGCAGATCGCGAGACGAACCTGCTACACCTGGCTGGTCGATGTCGACCAGGTGTGGTTGGAACATGCACTCTGGAGCTTCGAAACGCTCTGAGCCCACTTTGATCGTCCGCCCATCAGGAAGCTGACAATATAGATGAGAGACATCCCCAAGACCAGAAGACAACCGACGGCGCACCGTGTAATTTTCAACGAGGACCGTGGTTTCTTCCGCCAGTTTCTGATCGAGGTCGAGGTCGTAGCTAGGGTGGAGCATATACCCGAGTCACATGGTGCTCGAAAGCGACGGCTCTCACCTTACGTAGCATAATTTTTCTTTAATCTCTCGCACGGTCTCGAAGTCGGCGGTACGGTTGAAAGCATATCCGCGCATGAGCAAAAGTTTGATCAGGTATCGCGTCACGTCTCGTCCAGCGATGTCCAGACGGCGCGTGAGATGTGGGATCGAATAACCCGAGTATACCGGTATGATGTGCGTGACACCATCACCCGAGTCGACGACCACGCCCGTTGTCAGACCTATTTTTATCGATTCTGATGAATCCTGGTGGTTGACTACGCTCGCTGGATAAACCCACCTTGTGCATAGAGAGTGAGAACGGCTTGAATAGCCACGTACACCCCATCGAAGCCATATTCCTCAAACATGACTTGCACCATCCTCTGCCTGTTGGCCTTTGGGTTCATCGGGGGTTCAGTGAGCAACACTTTTCGCCCGCGCGGATCGACTTTGAGTTTCTCGTTGAATGTGTAATCCCAGAGGTGCTTCATGTCTTCCCAGTTCCGGACGATACCATGCTCCATTGGTTGGGTCACCTGGAGGTAGTTGCGGTTCTGTGCGGCTTCGTCGCCGATCATGATGTCCTTTATCACTGTAGATCCCACGCGCTCCTCTGCACGCAAAATTGGACGCCCGAGGATGGAAGGGAAGACTATTATATTCGTTTAATCACGATCACACACGCCGACTGCGGCGATTGGCATACCGTGTTCTGGAAAGTTGGATCCTGCATATCCGACCTTGACGAACTGTGAAAGATGGTCCAATCTGTCGATAAAAGAGTATTTGTACGACTTACGCCTGTTCCGTTATCTACGACAAGAGGTGCTTCGGGATCCATGAGGTGGCTAACAGATGGTGATGAAACGTAACCGATTAGTCAGCAATAGTATTTCGGGTTACTTAACTTTCCCACCACCTTTGTAGCGACGTCCTCCTCCTCGCCCGCCTCCGCCCGTCTCAAACTTTGAGCATTTTTTCATTCTTTGCTCGTTTCACTCATTACGACTTTACCTTCTTTACATTTCGTGGAACATACAAAAATGTTCGACCCTCATAACAAGCGCACTTGGAACGGCGCTCACCTCGCACATGCTGCTCGCGCCGTCAACCTACCCTCCTCGGACATCATTCCTCCCCAATCGTCCCAAACGACTCCTACTCCTTCGTCTAATCGTTTGTCGTTTGTCCCTATGCTATAAACTTGTCTGACTAGTCCGATTTATAGCCAAAAACACGGACACGACGACGACGCCCACCCAGCCTTCATCGTCTAATACCCCGTCGTCTTCCTCGACCTCCACGTCTTCGTCTTCCTCCAGTTCAAGCGTTTCGTCTTTGGTCTCGTCCTCTTCGAGCCTTTCCTCTTCCTCTTCCTCTTCCACTCCTGCGACGCCTTCTACCGTTTCTTCGAGCTCGCTGCCTACAAACGTGAGTGATATTTCGGTCGACTGTCAAGTATGTCACCTACAAACATTTCTAGCATTTATCCACTTCTCCGTTGCCACTTCCCTCCACACGAGTTTCCACTGGTACTTCGTTCAGTTCACCCACCCAATCCCCCACGGGTTCATCTACCCCCGGCGCTTCTGGTGGAACCAGCACGGGTTTAAACATAGCTGCTGTTGCTGGCACTCTTGCCGGCATCGCCGTCCTCGGTTTCCTCGTCATGTGGTGCATGGTGCGAATCCCCGTCCTTGTCGTACATTCCCTCTCCTTACCGGAATTGTTTATTAGCGCCGTCAACGGAACCGTGATATTGACGATTTTGACGCTCAAGCCTTCAAACGTCAGTCTGCTATTCTGGTCGATGACCCCACTGAGCCCCCACGCTCCTACAACCCCCGTCCACCAACTATGATCGAGCACCACAATGCGTCTCCTGCCCTTGCCACTCAGGGTGCATATGGTGGCCAGAACTTTGACGGTAATTATGGAGGATACGGTTCCCAGCCTCCCAATGCGCCTATGGACACGATCTCGCCCGCTAGCTCTCCTCCACAGGCTTATGGAGCACCCTCGATGGGTTACCCTGGCTACAACCACCCTCAGCAACAAATCGTTCGACAGCCCTCCGACGCAGGATACGCTGGTTATGACTCCGTCACCAGACAACCCTCGAATGCACAATATCTCACTCACCAACCAAGCGCTGCAGCTGGATTTGCTT
The DNA here is from genome assembly GCA_038091735.1 of Leccinum pellstonianum. NCBI lineage: Eukaryota > Fungi > Basidiomycota > Agaricomycetes > Boletales > Boletaceae > Leccinum > Leccinum pellstonianum. The sequence goes on from JBBPPA010000175.1 coordinate 5,101, forward strand.
CTGCTGCTGCACCTGCCTCGGTCGACGCAAACGCTAGCTATATCGACCTCAATCGGTCCAGTGTCTCTCCTTACCAGGCTGCGCAGTATGCCGACATCTCGCGCCAGTTGGGCGCTACCGATCCAAACGAACAGGTCCAAGGACGCTACGATCTACCCGAGGAACCTTTACCGTCTCCCTTTGATGACCCCGTCGAGGCCACCCCAGCGCAAAAGGCCGCTGCTCCCCAAGGATATGCGCACAATCCTTTTGACACGCCTGCGCCTGGCCCGGTCAACATGACACATGCGTCACAATCACAGGGGAACACTACCGAGTCTCATCCGCGACCAGCCACCGTCTATGAAGAGGGCGACGCCTACGGTGGAATCTAAGCTTTTCTTGCGCCGCGATCAGTGTATGTTTTGCTGGCGCTGTGAAACTGTTTCGACCATTGTACAGTTCACTCGATCTACTTATGTATTATCTTTAAGCGTTATCTTGGCCCTCGATCGCCTTTTACATGTGTGCATGCTGGTTTCTGCCGTTGTTCATGCGCGACGCCGGGCTGGTCTGTTTGTCGCACTCTTATCTCTCCTATATTTTTCTGCAAACCGTGTCCACATTTGTCCGACTACTTCCCATTCACCGCTCCCCACGACAATATCTCAATTTGCCTTTTTTCACTGACAGTGATAATGTTGGCGCCCACTTCCGCGTAAAGACCCCCCCATTTGTTACGATGGATGTGCTTTTACCCACCGGCGAACGAGCCTCATCTCGTCGATACCTTTTGTCGTCTTTTGAATTGACTCGGATATTTATTGGTCCCAATTGACGTTCTTGTTTGGCCCTTTCCTTTCGGATTCGATTCATTTTTTGAACTATTGCGTTCTTCTGGATGTTTAGCCGGGTTAGTTGTAGGCATACCAGTTTTCCTTTTCTTTCTTGCCTCGGTTACTTAATGTTGGAATCCCCAGTATATGGCAGCAACGGAGACATACATACTCGCTAGGTGCAACTCGCAAGAGAATTCAGTGCTCCTACAAAGAGTGATGCACAGTGTGGATCCGGGTAGGAATCATACGTATACATTGATTGATGTGATCAACTGGTACGCGGAGAACCGTTGGTTGGCATCACATTATCACAACACAGCCCCACTTGGCTATTGTTTCGTAGTACTGGTCCGATGGAACTGCTCAGAGCCTCTCGTGATGGGCCGGCCCCCTAACAGTTTTATGTATCTTGTATCCGAACACCGTGAAAATGATTCAGATATCCGTTTGTGTATTCCTTCCAAGTTACCAACTGCCAACCGAGTTCCGACGACAAGTTCAATCTTTCATACCGAGCTCGAGGGACAATGGGTTAGGAAGGAAAAATAAACTGCGGTGATTTTCGACCGAGTTGTTCCTTGTTCCTGCTTCGCCGTTCCAAAGTGTCCTTTGTTTCAAGGTCCAGGTTTGCCTGCCGACGGACGTCCGACGTCGGTATACGGGTAACTCATAACTTAGATGTGCCACAGATCGCTAAGGATCAAGTTACTTGATATGTACACAGCGATGTCGTACCGCCGGGGCCGTGCTGGCAAGACTCCTGGCCACGTCGATGTGTAGTACTACCGATGCAGTCCGAGACCTCGAGTCAGGTACTGGCAGGTTTGAACGTTGAACCGGGCCGCTTCGATCTACTGTATTCAGGTTTCTCTCGGTCGATCGACATGCCATGGCACCTGTCACCGACTCGGAGTGCATGACTCAAGTTAGGCAAGCCTCTTTGATCGCCATGGTTACTTGAACAACGTACATAGGAATAACGTAGGACCGCCTGCAGGCGTACTACGAAGAGAAACTGGAGGAGGCGTTGCGCAGAATGAGGTCATGTCTATGCAGTTTGAAACTAGGAGGGGAACTTGAAAGCCAAGAGCCCACGGGAAGGTAGGCAGGCAGGCGAGCGATGATCTGCGGAAGAAGTGGAACGATGATTCATTGAAGAGACCACCGACAGACCAGCCCTTCACAGCATTAGCCAGGCCGGTCCAGGTGCCCGGGCCCGCAAGTTCAGTCTAGTCGCGTAACTACAATTTCTGGATTGGTCGGCAACCGGTCGAGACTCGGACGTCCTGGGTGGCTTAGACGAGGAGCAATACATATTCATATTTGACTTTGAGGTCCAGGCACGGCGGATCGCGTTTCCATTTTGACAGATGCGATTGGGACCGTTCTGATCCAGTGTGGCAGGCCTAGTCGCCGCCGCATTAGACCAGTGGATCCGGGCCCCGGTGTCGTGTGATGTGGCGACCGTTACGAACCTCAGTCAAGACCGACTAGCTAATCGGCGCCGACCGTCTGATTCGCGAGTTATAGTAGCCGACTCGGAGTCGACAGACCTCCGAGAGAGAGCCTGAGAGAGCCGACGATTTTTCCAAGTCCACAAAAACCAGAGTAAATCAAGATATTCTTCTCTTGGCAGACAGGTCCAAAGTTAGCGAGCAGAGCTCTATATCGATATCGGATGGGTCAGTCTGAGGGAGAGTCACGCCTTGAAGGCTTGGGTCGCAGGGTCGATTGCCAGTGATGGGTGGTTTGAGGAGGCCGGGGATGTCGGAGCGTTTGACAATCGCTGCAGCTTGAGGACTTCTCGAGAGCAACTCGGATGCGGTAAATAACAATATTGCGGCAATGCAGGATCCTGTGTGTACGAGGGGGCTGGTTCAGAGAGGCTGTATCACCGGGAGATAATAATATTGATTGATTCGTTTTCGTCGGAACTCGTTGGAAGCAGACGACCTATCCTATTATTAGGTAAACCACAACTAGGAAGCATGACCTTGAAAGCGTGCATGTACACCACCAGACTCGTGCTTGTGCCACAGTACAGGTTGTGGAGCAGCCTGGCTGAGGGGTGCCAACACGATAGAAATATCGATAATCCATCGATCTCCGAATCCCGACTTCTCCGAACAAGTTGGCTGTGGACTACTAACTTAGAACCTTGATGGCTTCGACATCGTACAGAGTGTCGCCTGCGACGCCGGAACTTGTTGGGGGTTGGCCCTGTAGATTCGTCTCCGCGATGTCAAGTGAAAACAAACAAACAAAAAATCTGACATCTCATCTTCACAACTTGAAGCCGCCGTTGGAATTGGGCCCGCGGTATCACCGGCAGTTCCGGCCCCCGGCGGCAGGTTAACAAACTTTTCGCCAGACAGGCGACGCCAACCGCGTCAAGAAAGATCTGTGGCACAGCAGGTGCAGGCTCAGGTCGACAGAGGTCGACCTCATGCGTTGCGTGGAATCGGTGGATCTCTGAATCCTTGGCATTTTTTGTTTTGTTTTTCAATTTGCCGTTGGTAGCGAATGAAGACATGAAGATGTCGTCTCCTTGCCTGTCCGAAGTGAAAACGATCACATACCGGATCCCTCCGGGACGGATCCACAATTGACCGCGACTCGAGGCTCTTCTTCCCTGACCATCAAGAGTCATGGAGCCTCCAAAGTTCAGGGCTTTTGCATCATGTATGTGGTACGTTGCAACGCGCGTTTCACTTTTGTTCCCGTTCTAGAGCTAACTTGTTTTTACGAAGTAATGCCAGGATCGAAGCCAGTGACGCCATTTCTCCCGTGCGAAAATCGACCTCGAGGATCGTGCACTGAGCCAACCGTTGGGCACGTTTTTCCCTGCTTCCTTGTGATCACACACGATCTGGTTCCGCCCCGGTGTTCCGAAGACAATGTGCCTACTGGCAAGATGTTGCTATAAGCAGCTTCTGATGATATCATTGTTGATATGATGACGATAAAACCTCACCATCCCCATGCCTTCCTTTTCATCAATAAAAGCAAGAATAAATAGGAACCAGGGGGAGGCTGGGGCTGGATCCTAAAAGGTCCGATCGATCAGCATGCAGGTCAATATTCCCCGAATATTACAATACAGCACCGATACAGAGTGTCTTTATTCCAGGCCGCTCGCGCGTCATATCGCGCCTGTCGAGTCGTTCTGACTTGTCAATCAATGACACACACACGAAATGGTATTGTACCCACAATCCCTGACAATATTGGCGCTACTCACCACCACTTCCGGGTCAAATAGTCGAACCTTAAGCTGATACTAGATCCGAGACCGCCTTATCCAATCTGGGCACCCCGCTCCACAAAACACATCCGTATTCCCCGTCGACCCTTGGAGAGACTACTAGGTCTGAAGGCACGCATAACGAAATGTGGACAACCCACACAGCACAGCACATATAGCACTAGAAGTTAGAACCAGACTCGGCCGGGCCCGCTCGAGGTGGGTCAAAAGACTTCCCTCCCTGAACGGTCAGACAAGATGACCCGCCCACCCCAAGCGAGCGACCTCAACGGAACCTCGTGTGTGGATGCGCAATACACGCGCTTAACAAGACCAAAGGCCGTAGCCCTTCACAGTGATACTTCCGCAGTGAATTCGTATTTCTTGTTACTACAGCTACGCGCAGCAGTTTGAAGAGCGCCCATGATCTTCACCGCAACCTCCTAATATATTCCATCGTTTATTTTAGGTTACGATGTGGGGCCCGGGGAGCAACGCGTTTATACGGTGCACACGAAATTGGCGAGACTTTGCTGCAGATCGATCGCGTATCCCAGTACGGCAATCTAGTCAGGCATGCGTAGTACAGTACGATGTGGGTCGGCAGACGTTTGCCAGCGGGTCGACTTCCTGGCAATCGGTTCCCGTTTTCGTCACATCACTTGCATCTATGCATATGTGTGGTACGGTGGTTCTGACTCGATGTTTCAACGCTGCGACAACCGAATGCACAGCCTAATATCCAGGCGCTCCGCTCGCCTTTTTTTTGCCGGCCAGCTGAAACTATTTGTTATCAACTTACATACACCCAGAGCGCATCCCCGAGGACATCTGACAAACGGTTTCAACATTTGCCGAATTAAACTTAGCTCGAGTTCGGAACCAATTTATGTATGTCAACGCTTGTCGTATGTACATTCCATGGGGAGGAGGAACCGAAGATCCCTAACAGGTTGTCCTTGTTCTTTCGGCTAGGCCCTTGGCGTCACCGCGTTTGAATTCACCACCCACGACGACGTCCACCCTTGCCCCACTTCTCTATCAGGAAGAGTGCCATGTACTCGTACACCTCCCTGTTTGCCCCTCTCTTGGATATGCTATGGTCACTGTATGCCGAACAAGGATTATTCATCACACAACCTCTCAACGTTGTGAAGAAAAAAAGGCTGACCTATCCGTAAACATCCTGAACCTGAAATTCCTCACTTGCGCCGCCGTGAGCATGTCGAGCAGGTGCGCAGAGTGCGCCAAGTGAACGTTGTCGTCCCCGCTTCCGTGTGCGAACAAGAAGTCGACGTTCTGGAACCCTTCCACGTGAGAAATGGAGGCGTTGACGTATCCACCCGGGTTGTCGTCCGGAAGGCCCATGTAGCGCTCCGTGTAGATCGAGTCTGGAAGCCACAGGGTGAGTCGCCTATCGGCCATTGCGATAAGCCTTTCATGCTTACCGTATAATCGCCAGCTTGTGACGGGCTGGAAAACAATTGAGCTAATATTGATAGAGTTAGGCGGAACTCAGCTCACCGCTATAGCCATGGCCAAAGAATGGATTCCGGCATTAGCTTCGGCGACTTTGGACGCCATGAAGCCTCCATAAGACTGAAGTCAGGAGTCATCAGGGTGGAGTCATGTCCTTGTAGCGGTGCAAGTGTACTTACCCAACCCCATACCCCGATGCGTTTGGGGTCGACATAGTCCTTGCCAGCCCAGATACTGAGAACGACGGTGAATGAGTCCACAGGATCAAGCGGGAAAAAATTGGAAATAAAAGAAGCACAAGAACGCACCGTGCACCATTGATCTGATCCCGGGTTTCCCAGAAGCCCATGTTGTACCTTACGGGGTTGCGCAGTCGACGCCCTTTGAATCCAGTTCCGCGCCCGTCGACGACGACGACGACATATTGAAGGGTGCAGACGAGGTAGTCGTGCCAATCGCGATTGTACTTTAGGTCGACTTTCTGACTCCCAGGGCCGCCGTAGCTATTGAACAGAACATCAGAAATCCAGCAAAAAGAAGGGGGTGAAAGTGGGTCCAAGACCGAGGACGCACACAAAGAATAGAACGGGGTACTTTGTGCGCCCGGAATCGTCCATTCTAGGCGGCCGCATTTCCTTGACGTTAAGTTCTGAGATGGTAAGCGACGGAATGATCAAGTTCGGGTAAAAAAAAGAAAAGAAAAAAAGGCTCACCGTAACCATCGCTATCGATGGTCGAGTACGTGATGGTTGCCGCCTCGAATTCTCCGAGGGTTTCGTTCAACGCAGCGTTATCGGTGAGGACATAATCGAAATCTGTAAACAAGACAATCAGCCAATGCTCGATCCTTCTGAAGCGCGGAAATTACCAGGCCTGTTGACGTCTACCACCCTCTGCCTCGGAATGTTGGGGCCTGCGTAATTTAGTAAATAAAACTCTGCACCAGGCGAAAAGCTGGCGGAATAGGAAGACGGGGTCGAATCGTCGGTTAGGGAAGTAGGGAGAACCACTGAGTCAGTGTTCGGTGATGAGATCGGAACTGAGTACAGATGACGTTGGATAGATGAACGTGCAGCCTGGAAATAACTGTTTTAAATTCGCTGCTTCAGTATCATGTACCAATCAAGCGACGGATATTAAAAAATCTGGGAGCTCACATCAATCCCCGCTGGGCATCCACCGCTTGAATACCGTTTGTAACTTCCCAGGTACCAGAAGTAAGAAAACGCGGTGTAGAGGAAGTGGCGGGATCGAAAAGAGCAATGTGATTGTATCCATCTGAGTTAGGCACGATGTCCAGGTAAGCGGGCGAATCGCTCGATCGTAAGCTTGCTGGGACTGGATATATACTCTGGCCCTGCGATCACGAGGATTACATGAGTTCCGGGTGCAGGCATCAGCAAGAATTTTACCAACTTCGTTAATCCAACCCTCATCGCCCTCTTCGCCGTCTATGCCAAGCTTTCTAACGACTTGGCCCGTCACTGTTTCCCCGGAAGTCACAAGGCCCAAATCAAATAGCACGACGTTCCCATGATCAGCGGGTCTCGTAACCTCCTTAAGGACCAACGTCGAATTGTCAACCCAAGCGAGCTCGCTAATGATGCTGTTGTTCGAAGGGAAACCACCAGGCCATTTGAGATCAAGAACAGTCTCGTCTGCAGCGGAGGTTGTTGTAGACTCCGACTGACTCAGATAAGCTTCGAGATCGAAAACGTGGACTGAAACAAGTGGGTTGTTGTAACCTGGCTTTGGGTATTTAATCACCACATCTTCCGTATATGGGATAACGGCGTAGGAATCATCCGTTGGGTTATAGATAGGGAACCTGTATTCCTCAACAGCAGTTTCATCGAGGCGAAGGTAAGCGATTTTTGATGAGTCAGGAGACCACCAAAGGGCGTAATCTTGAGATAAAACTTCTTCTTCGTAAATCCAGTCCGGCACACCGTGGAACAGCGACGCGTTGCCGCTAGTCGTCACCCGGATAGGCGAGGCCAACGCACTATACGCTAAAATAAAAACCCAAAATATGTAAGCATTCGGAAAAATACTCACGAGGCTGACGAAACAACATAGAGATCATTAGAAGCAACGAAAGCAATTGATTCGCCTGTAGGCGACCAGGTTGCAAATGCCGTCACTGGGGGATTGGTGGGCGAAAGAAGTGGATAGGTGGCTTTAGTCTCCAGATTATGAACATAGTAATTGCCGAAGCTTGAATGTCTCCATTGCTAATGCTGCTTAATATTTCACGGCAAAATATACGGAAATTATACATACCTTGAGATGATTCGTTTTGACGAGGATATATTTCATATCTGGAGAGAGTTTCCAGCTGGTCCAAGAAATCACCTCACCGTTCTCCTGCAGGCAAACTTCAGATAATTTTCGTGGAAATGGAAGCAACAATTTACGTCTCTGATGTCAGTAAACGAAACCAAGGGCGTGGTTGAGTTTGTCTTGAGATCAATAAGTTGAATTTGTCCGTTCTGATAGACTGAGAAAACACCATCTCCGGCTATATACAACGTGAGTGACAAATGATGGCGACTCGTTGCCTACGCACCTTCAGGGACCCAGTGAAGATATTGGACATCTTGGCGAAAAGTCCCATTGAATGTGTGGTCGAGTGTTATCTTACGCGCTCTCGATGGACGGTACGTTCTTCCATGATAGAGATTGGTTGCAGCAAACACTCCAATACAAGCGGACAAGAACACCAGAAATCCCAAAGAGAAGACAAGATACTTCAAAGCAGTCGGACGCTAAATGTGAAGTTGGACATGAACTCAGGGTACTACTATGCCGCGGAGGAGAGGGGTACTGACTTTGCGAGCTCCCACTCTCAATCCGTTCCCTGGCTCCGAATCGCCAAAATTGCCAGGATGTTCCTGCTTGCCCAGAAACTGATCTTCGTCGTCGTCTGAACTCGGTGGGTCAAACGGGCCATCCCCATAGTAAACCGGCGGCCGAACAACGGGGTCAGGGCGGGTTTGAGCATGAGCATGGGATGGGTGAGGGGTAATTTCTACACTGTCCAGGTCCTCATCGTTGGCAGAAACGCGTTCGTAGGCTGTACTGGGCATCGCGCACAGTCGACACCGCCGCGCGCAACGTTTGATGTTAAGGAAATCCCACAACCGATTTGGATATTAATTATGTTGCACAGTGATTACGTGTACAACTCTAACTCCGAGTCGTCACCGTCAAGACTTTCAGTACTCCGGGGAGCCTTAGCATGGCACCTCCACGACAAACAACTTGGGACCCTCTCCTGCTCATTTCTCAGGTAATTGCTTGTATTACTTTCCATGTAAACCGCTATACTTGTCGCCAGATCATAACCATGCAGACGCTGCATTACCTGACGCTTTCACTCCTCATACCCCCACTGCTCGCCGTCTTTGCCGAGCCAACTTCTCTCATGTACGAAGGTGGTGCTGCAAACGTCGGTATGTAACTTCTTCGGCCAATGTGTCATTGCAGGGACGCATTTAACATCACTAGGCATGGTAATGGACTGGAGAGAAATGGCCGGCCAGCCGACCGTCCGCGGTGTCCAAGGCGAGGAGCGATGGAGCTCCTATTATGGCGCGTGGAGTGGCGGCAAACGAGTGGGTGGTGGCTGGGAAGACGGCCGATGGGACGGACGGACAGACCCTATACGAGGTTGGGTCATCGCTGCATCCTGGCTGATGGCTTCTTCAGCAGAGTACGTACTCCGTCGTGCGATGCATAACTCGTACATCTTCTGACACACGCGCTCTCTCTCATTCCCGGGTAGCATCTACTACTTGTACACTCTCATACGACGACCGCGTCTCATCTTGGACTTTGTGTTGACATTAATGTTCATTCACCTGGTGCTAACGACATATTACTCGGCTTCCATTCCCACATCATTATTTTTCTGGCTCGTCGTGTTTGCAGGGTCCACTTGGACGGTAATAGCTGCAGAGCAACTCTGCGTAAAGAGAGAGATGAAGGAGGGTCTCGTTATTTCTGCTCCGAGGGATGAAAATGATGACATGGAGATGGGTGAACTCCTACGTAGAGATTAAGTGAGTCTCTTTTAACGCATCATTTTCCTGTCTTATCATCTGTCCCCAGACACGATGATACAATGTACTAGTTATTGCGCACACTCATGACTGAAGGTTTCAGGGACCTTCTTCCATTCTGCGAAGGCCGCGTTGTGGTTGCTTGGACACGATATATCACGGTGACATGCTCAAGCCAATATGTTAAACGTTCATCTTCCGCTCAATGTTTAATCTTCAATTCGAGAAGCTGCGAGCCCTACACACGCCCTTCAGCAATATGTGGCGCAGTCTTCACTGCAGTCGTTTGCATCCCTATCTTTCATTCCATCTTGTGTGCTATCCCCGACCTCGCTTCTTTTAAGTAATTGCGAACAGTCGTTCCACGAAGCCCTCATTGCTCAGCGCTCAGCGCTCATCTCCGTCATCGTGGCGGGTCCCCCATCAATCAACCACAACTCCGCAAACAAGATGCGATGATTAATCTAATCCATCAAGGTCCAAACGTCCACCCACTTGGGTCATGGGCAGACCAGAAAAAAGTTCTCGGATCTCCATAGTACGTCAACAAGCGGACGGGCCAAGTTGCTCAAAGTTTTTAGCGTCGACGCCGTTATGACATTCAAAAAGGAAGATCTCGCGATCGAAGGACCCAAGTACATGGTACCGTGTAACCCCGCGCACGGGTCGACGAAAAACAAAAAGAGGAAAGGCCGAAAAAAAAAACAAGAAACACAGGCGCCACACAGCGGGACGAACCGTCCTGCCCGCAACCACGTTCTTTCAGCCACTCACGAAAGTGGCGGTGCCATGTTTCGACCACGCAGAGATGCTCAAAAGGATGGCTTGGAGCCAGGGTTGCTCGCTGCACACGAAAGGGGAAGGGGGAAGAAAGGGGGTGAAAACGTTGATATGATGATCATCGCATCTCATGTATCCCATATTCATATCCATCGCATGTTGCATCATGTCCACGGAGCTGGTTGCGCCACTGAGTTCAACGTTTACGTACGGGCGTCGTCCCGAAACACAAATCGCTGGAATCCACCAGGAGTGCCCACCGGCACGTACTCAGTTACATTGGGCTAGCGAAGTTCTTCGGAGTGTGGCGCCATCAATATAAAGCACTGCAACGTTGCGCGCCGTAAGTACCGGTATGAAGTGTGTACTGTGTGCCACTGGCCCGTCATCGATTCATCATCATGTCTGCACAATATAAACTTGTGGTGGTATGGATATGATATATGTAGTGCGCCACCGGCAATGTGTGGACAAGTCACTTTGAATCACGCTTCAGGAGAATATGATTGATGATATGATGATGCGGCGTCGACACGACGAACTTCTGCTTCCTTTCAGAAAAGGATAATCCGTGGATGTGTGTTGTGTGCGTATTGAATAGATGAGATTATCGGGAAGGAAGATGTGATGCTGGACCTTGCCGCTCGACCAGCTGGGATCATTGCGACTCAGATCTGATTCGTTCTGTCTTGTGATTTGATTTTTCCTCGCTTTCCGACGAAAAGATGTAGATTATCGTCACCATCATACTTCGAAGTTGATATGCGTCATGATTTGTGGGTATCTCGTGATCGTTCAGCCAGATTGGTAGGTACTACATACGATTCAGGATACTAGATCAGGATTCGTGTTTCGGAATTGCGTGGTCCCCAAAGGAGCGGGACGCGGTGGCGCTCCGATCAAAATGAGTCCGTAGTCTAGGGCCCACGCAGCACCGAGATGCGGCACTCCCAGTGTCGTCGGTTGTCAAATAGAACGTTCAGAGAGGAAAAAGATATCAACGTTGGCACGCGCAATATATGACAAGCTGCATACATATGTCCATCAAGCCACCAAATGACTTGGTGACTGTATGGCCCATCGGCAGAGTCTAGACCACTCAGTCTGAGGCGTTTGCACGGCTAGACTCTCTGCGAGAGACTCCTATAAGACTTTGGAGCTTGAACGCCTCAGAGTGTGAGAGTAAAAATAACGCGAGAGATGGCTATCGGGACCGCAAAAGGACGGATCTCGACACCACCCGTCATTCAGAGTCACATCTTCGCTGCCGACACGGTGCCAACTGTCGAGTGGGGTCGTGAGATCGGGTGAGGTGAGCACTTGTGGTTGGTGTGAGAAAAACAGACGGGAAGGGGAGGCAGTTCGACTGTTGAAATTTCATTGCCGGATCGGATTTGAAGCCTCATCTTGAACCCACCGCCTCTCAGGAGGGAGGAACACAGCGGTGCAGCCGAGTTGCGTTGCCACTCAGCCGAGGGACGGCGGCGGTTGGCCGTGGGGATATTTTTGCGCTGTACTATTCCGAGATCTCGCAGTACGATCCGACGTATCAAGCGAACCTTACCCCAGGGATCTTGGGTCGTAGATCCGACGACGTTTTCGTCTCTTACACCACACAGTGGCAGCCACTTTCCCTTCGCTATTGTGTTAGGAGCACTCCTCCTGGGAATGCAGCGGACGGGATGACGGTACTGTATCAATTTTAAGACCCAATTAAACTCCCTCTATTTTTCTACCCATTTCTATCGGTACGGGTCAGTCCATTACGAGGGTGGTGGGTGGTTTGGCGGACCGGCGGTTTTGTCATGCATTTCGGTAGTTCCAGGGCTGACAGTTGCTCTACTGCCGGGCCACCATGTCATAAATCTCGTCTCCGTAGCGTACCGTTCATTATGTACTGTATGACTACGGGCGCAGCGTGGGCGAAACCGGGTCTCTCTGCTGGGACCACTAGTGCTGAGAGAAGAGGGGGAGAGCGATCGCCAACCTGAGATTTGCCAAGTCAAGGGGGTTAGTACCTGTGAAACCACATTGCCGTAATGAACGGAAACTGGGCCGGATCTGAGGAGCGTTCCGCCACTACAGGGGGGTTGTATCGCGACCCTCACATTCTCCCATACTGTGCAGACCGCGATCCAACTGGTGGACGTAAGTGGGAACGCAGTGGTTGGTGGGTTCACTAGGTGAGCGTGGTAGGTGGAGATTCACCGTGACCTTATCTGAGTTTTTTTACGAGTATGGTTACCGTGTGTCCCTCTCTGCAGAGTCGCACGTCACGACTTGATATCATTAACTTAATGCTCTTTTTTTCTACCGGGAAGTCTTACCGAGATGTAATTGACACCGTCCCGTTCACTTGCCACCCTGCACATATTATTTTTACACGAGGCGCTAATAAATCACTTAAATACCGACCGTGGCGAGACCGCTGCCTCTCCGCCTTCGAATCCTCCCCCCCGACCATGGACACCTTGAAAAACATGCTTTCCCCATTGGGGATGAACACCAATGCCATCCAGGATACCCTGGTACTCACTCCAACCCCGATGCCCTTCTTCCTTCCGCTTACCCTCTCCCCCAGAAACTCGTCGTCATCGGAGGTACTGTCGAAACAGCAAGACGGGCCTCCCTCTCTGCTTGGAACGGTTTCATCGACTGTATGCGCCGTTTCTCTTATTTTCGCTGGATGCTCAACCCTTTTGCCATAACAGCGTTTTTCCTGACCGCACACTTCAGCCAGGAGGACTACCCGTACGATTGGTGAGCAATGCCAAAGTTTTCAAATTCGGCGCGTCGGGGGCTGACTTGCGAGCACAGGTTGATGCACTGGTTGTCCAAGGCAAGTCACCGTGCTTCCGAGGTTCTTGGCCCCGCTCACCGGTGGGATACAGCAACCTGCGTGGGGTCGTAGTCGTGAATTTGAAATAACGACACGTACCGTCGGTCGCAATGGTCTCACGCAGTCAACGACAGGCGACGTGGACGAGGAAGAAGATGAGGAAGAGGACGAGGATGCTCTCGTACACGGCCGTCGGAAACGCAAGGTGGCGTTCATACCAAGTTTAGGTAGGTTACCGAATATATGTGCCCTTCTCACGCAGTTCCGACAACTCGTTCACAGACACAACTCACACAATCTATTACCGTGGCCATTGGCTAAGGGTAGGTTGTTCATTTATTAGCTGAATTTGCGATGTTCACGGCGACACTCATATCAATCCGCTTGCAAAAAGATAACCCGCACGAAGCGCTACCCCGACTACGGCCATGGCGCGTCACTCAAGATCAGGTAATTTCCATCCGCCGGCCCTTACTGTTCGCTTCGGCTCACTTCGGGTTAGCGTCGTCGCTCGTAATAACGATATCCTCAAGAAACTAGTCCTGGAAGCCAAGCGCGAGTACGAGAAAGACGCCGAGCATCGTGTCCACATTTTCATGGCCGATACGTGAGTTGGCAAGTTCCGTAAGATGCTGATGGACCGGCGGCTGACCTAGACCACTTCGGCGCCTATCAGCACCTATGGCTGTTGGAGATGGAATGGAGCCCGCCAAAAGCGGCCCATGAGTTCCATTGTGCTTCAGCCAGGTGTTAAAGATATGCTCCTGGCAGATTGCAAAGACTTCCTGTGCTCCGAAGATTGGTGAGTGGTCGGATCTGGAACTTTCCCGGTACACTGGATAATTATCTCGTCTTTTCAGGTATGCCGAAAGAGGTTGGTAAAAATTGAATGAGGCGATAATCACACTCATCGAATGTAATGATAGGGATTCCATTCCGTCGAGGGTACCTCCTTTATGGAGTTCCAGGAAGGTACGGCGTTTATCCCGCGATTTCGTTTACTGAGCATTAACCCATTCGTGTGCAGTGGGAAGACGTCGCTAATTCATTCAATGGCTGGCGAATTGGGCTTGGACATTTATGTCGTCAGTCTGTCATCAAAGGGGTAAAGCTGTCCATGTTATCTTATCCTTTCTGGGTTGTATTAACAGGCCTTCCACAGGATGAGTGATAATACATTGACCACATTAATGGGACATGTACCGTCTAGGTAGGATCACGTGGTCCTTACCTCTGCGCACTGCTGAGTTGTTCACCTATAGATGTATCTTGCTTCTTGAAGATTTGGACGCTGCTTTCACTCGATCGGTCAGTCGTGATGCATCTTCCACAGGCGCACCCGCGACAACTACAACGACGCCGAGCAATCCCAATGATGCGAACGATGGTTCTACTCTTAGTCTGAGTGGTCTATTGAATAGCCTTGATGGAGTTGCGGCGGCCGAGGGTCGGTAAGTTCATCGTTGCGATACTGCGAGATTTTTTGCTAACATTTCGCACCCCTTGATCTCAAGCTTGCTGTTTGCCACGACCAACCACATCGAGCGTCTTGACCCGGCACTCAGCCGACCAGGCCGGATGGATGTATGGGTGAACTTTACCCATGCGACAAAGTGGCAAGCAGAAGGCATCTTCAAATGCTTCTTCCCCTCCAAGCCGGCCGCCGAGTCGTCGTCCTCGACGGTGGCCACGTTAGAGGAAAAGACTGATGTGTCACAAACAAACATGCCACTTCCCAAGAGGAAGGTCCCTGGACACTCCATTCCAGTGCTCGAAGAGGCTGAGATTGCGGAGTTAGCCAAGCGGTTTGCGGATGCGATTCCCGAAGGCGAGCTCAGTGTGAGTGTTCCCTCCCATTTGGAATGAGAAAGTTTGGGCGCCTGACTTCGGCCTCTCGCGCCGTGCATAGGTGGCGGCGTTGCAAGGGTACCTGCTGAAGAATAAAGTTCGCCCAATGGAGTGTGTGGACGAAGTGGCCGATTGGTTTGTCCGCTCTCCGAATATTCCCGAAAAGTCGTATTGACAACACCCCTTCCCCTTCCAGGATCATTCAGGAACGTGAGACACGCGAAAAGCTCAAGAGGGAAAAGGCTGAGGTGCGTTCTGTATCGGAATGTAGGCATACCAACGGATGTGGCTGACGTTTTGACATGTAGCGCGAAGCCAAGGAAAAGAAGGAGGTATGCATATGATACGTTTTCCGATTGGTAAACCGAACTGACCGACGTGTGTGCGTGTGCCATGTGCACTATATTGCAGGCGGAGGAAAGAGAACGTAAAGAGGTACGTGAGGTCCTTTTTTCCCATCCCTTGCCTCTTGTTTCCAATCGACGTTCTTGACGGCACCCTGTAGAAAGAAGAGAAGGTTGCGAAAGAGGTAAAAATTCAATCCTGTTGCTGTCACCATGAACAAGCATGTGCTGATCTGCTTTCCCAATCAAGCAAGAGGAGAGGGAGGCCAAAGAGGTCAGTTGCAACTTTCTATTCCTCCCTTGTTCATCGGACACCTTGCCAACTCCTTCCTTCGTACCCCCCTACAGAAGCTCGAGAAAAAGGATCGATCTAAACTTAAGAAGATCCATCGTGCCGAGGCTGCCATGAAGCTCGAGAGTGCCATTCCGGTTGTCGCGGTGACGAGCACATGCACAAGCTCGGGTACGTGTACGCCCGCCGAGACTGTCATCCCTGTGATCCACAGCGAATTCGCCTCCTCGTCCGAGTCGGATGCAAGCAATGGTGGGATCGAAGCAGACACGGAGGAGAGTATGACGTCAGAAGAAGAGCCAGAAAACAAGAACAAGCGCTCTATCGGTGTCATCGCATCCTCCGAGGGCAAGGAACACGTCCCCAGTGCCGTCAAGGACAAGTGGATCGCGGTCAAGGGTCAGCAACATCACGGACTGCAACCACAGGCATCGTCCTCGTCCTCCCCGTGTTCCTCCTCTGCAGAAAGCTGAGCCACGGCGCACACCGTTCTCTCTCTGCGTTTGCATGAACGTCGTCGCGTTCGTCTCAAAGGGAGAGGAAAGGGGGGCTCAACCCCCTTGTGTGTGTTATTTGGCTGTGCACGCTGTCGTCCGTCGTCCGTCTGAACTTTTGTCTCAATTCTTTTTGTTGGGTTAACGTGTGTACCTGCGGCGGGAGGACGAGGACGAGGGGAACCCGGGCAGGGCATTGTCGTTCGTCGTCCCCTCTGACGGTGACCTGCTCCTCAAACTCGAATGCGCCGTCCTCCTGCCGGTCTTAAGCTTGGGTCGTGTGTGTGCACGCATCGCGAGTTGTCCAGTACTCTTACCAGGTCTCCAAACATAGTTACGGTAACCGTATATTTGTGGCCGTCATTCGATATATATATATATACATCGTGTGACCGCTCTCCGTGTTTCTAGTTGGTTTCTAGTGTTCCGTTGAATCTTAGACACAGACATATATACACTGCTCATCGACTTTGGTTCATTCTAGCTCGTAAAATGCAAAAAAAAGACAACTCAGAACGATTGATCCACAAACGAGTAGGGAATAATGTGATAGCAGACAACGATCCATCTGTATGTACCTATACCGGCTTCAAGTTGACTTCGGACAACGTCTTGAACGCCTCCTTGTACGCGTCCAACAACGCCTTCACCCTCGTCCGCTCCGCGACTAGCGCCTCGTCCTCGTTCAACAGCTCCCCAAACAAGTCGGGCTTGTACAACGTCGCCACCAGCCGGTTCTGCACCTCCTTCGTCGACCAGTTCACCAAAAAGTGCATAATCGCCTTCGGAATCAGGTCTTGGATGCCCTGCCGCACGATCGCAAAGTATGAAGCGATCAGCGACCGGATGAGAGACGTCTCCATTTCTTCTCGTTGCGTCATCAGCGTGCCACTATCGGATGCCGACACCTGAATGGAAAAAAAGAACCAGAAAAATTGCCATTCGCCATCAGCCCTGACCCAGATACTGGGAGTTTTGAGAAGAATCCTGTGGAACTCACAGCCTCGATGTGTTTACCCAGGCTTCTCATATCATACGCCGCATTGTTGCCATCCAGAGATCGCTTTCCGGCCATAAGCCCGCTGGGCCCAGGGGTCTCTGCACTCGAAACGTCCCGACCGATCGGGATAGGGGCCATGCCGGAATGTGATCGCTCGAGGCTCGATCCGCTGACAGGACCAGGACCATTCTGGCCAAAGAAATAATTCAAAAAAGTCTCCCGTGCGGTATGAGGTGATGAACCAGGCACAATGGGCTGAGTGTGGGATTGTGCTGATGGGTGCACGGATGAGTGCCGAGGACCATGGTGGGGCTTTGATGATGTCTTGGTGGAGGTGCCCACAGCAGGGGAGGATCCCGTGGCCCGGGCCCGGTCGTGGAGTGTTGAGGACACGGAACGCCCATCTCGAGAGGCAACATTGTTCACACCTGCCACCTCTTCGGTAGAAGATGATTCGTCATCGCCTTCAGGTGTGTGATTGCCATTCGTCGATTCAGCGCTCATGGGCTAGGGGTGTTCGAGGGTAAAGTGTCCCAAGTGAGTCACGGGTACCACAGCCTATCAGTCTGACGTCTCAGATCAGACAGAATGTAGACGAAGCTTACACGTGGGGGATTTGTTTGTTTCGGAGCTTGGGACGTCGCCGATTGTGCGGCTACTGCTGACCCGGATATAAATGCTGGATGATTCGTGTTGATGTATGCAGCTTGAATCTCAATGAGACTATGTGCATATTCTGACGTGGGACCTAGGCGTTCACGCAGAAGTTCCGATACACATTCAATCAGCTGTGCGTGAAGGCGGGGGAATCTCTCCAAATCCTGTATAGAGTATCAGATATGCGGAAGAAGAAAAAAAGGAAATGCCATACTGAGCATGTACAATTATGGCAAAGTTTAACAAGTTCTTCATATACAAGCTCTACGCATCGAAGGCTGGGTGCTTCTAGCAATTTTATTTGGGGCTTCACCAATAGATCAAACGCCGCTTCTGGAACAAAAAGGCTGGGCCGTGGACCTGTCGAGTTCCGGATTGCTGTGCGGATGTCTTGATTATCCAAGCCTGCTGTAGAGTCTATCGAAGCAAGTGCATGGCCGAAGACGTCGTTAAAGATATAGTATATCCGTGCGCCGCCAGATAACTCCTTGGTGGACATGTCAACTTTGGTACCCTCGATGGATGCGATGAAGTCATGGGCGAATTGGTTCATAAGCCGTAGGATTAACGCTCCTTGCTAGCAGACGATAGGTATCCGAGCAAACGACATAAATTAAAGCTTCCACCCACCTGATTTTTATCACCGAAGATAGCGGCGTCGCCAAACGAGTTAAGTTCTTGCTGTGCTTGACCCATCAGGGTATTCAAACGTGCCTTCATATCGGGGAGTTTCTCCCTTATGTGGTTTATCAACACCTGCGGATATTGTAGTTTGAAATCAAGTAGGTTTCATCATCTTGACACACCTGATTCAGCGTCCGCGCAAGATACTTCGTGCCGTTCTTATGAGAAATATTCCGATACGCAGCATGGTTTTTGAAGAACTCGGATTCCGCATCGAGAGCATCCGTCATGCTCTTCTCCGAAATGATATCCTGCTGGCTTCTGTTGACGACGGCAATGAAACCTAGTTTAAGGGGATATACGCGTCCGGTCAAAACATCGAGTGCATTCGTTCCAGCATCCATGATGTCAAGCTTGGTCAAGACACCTATCGTCCGGCGACCTTGGGGATCCACACTTCGTGCGAGCTTCAACGAATCCGAATTGGCGAGGTCAACATTAGCGGGGGAGACAGAAAGGATAACACTTTGGAGCATATCAATTCGCCGTCGTAGAGAGGCAATTTCCAGCGTACCTGTTCGGTTTTGAGATATACTCCGTGACCAGGCTTCTGATTTGGCGTTCGATATCACTCGGCTGGTCGCCGACCGGTATCTTGAGCGGGCATTAACTAGCTGCGGATATGCTACGACATGCTAGAACGAATACACACCTTTGTCAGCCCCGGCAAATCCACCAGGGTGAGATCCAAGACATCGGGGCTGTATATCCGGAGTGAAATGGGTAACCGGCTTATTCCCTTATTCTGTCCTGCAACGCGGTAGGTCTCTTGTTCTATCTCCCGACGAACCTCGTTGAAATCGGTGAAGCGCTTGTCGATGTGAAGGAACTGTGCCCACTCGGTGTATGCCGGTGGACTGGAGGAAGGGTCCGGAACAGGTGTGTGAATGAGTTGAAGAATAAGTGGCCTCCGTGTGACAATGCCTTGACCACGGGGAAGAAAGTCCCGTCCGACGATGCTGCATACACGAGAGCGTCAATGTTAATGGTCGTGAAATGGGAGACTGCGGTCGAGACGCACTTCTCCAGGACGCTTGACTTGCCCGCCGACTGGCTACCTACCTGAACAAAGATCAGAGCGCGGTTTTTCCCGTGTGCGAAACACGAGACTCACAACTACTAGCTGAGGCATGTCCAGCTCACCACCTGTAATAAATTCACAACTAGCGCCGACGCAAGACGTGGTAATGCGCACCAAGATTATGGAAGGTGTCCTGAAGACGGTTGACGAGCTTGATGAGGTCTGAGTCCATCTTGCAGACGTTCAAGTTGGCGAGAAGAAGGAAACGCTCAGAATGTTTTGTCTCGACCGCGCGGGGACGGGGCAAACGCGCCAGCGCGTCGTCTCGGCTGCTTTGCTTTGGCTCTGTTTGGTCTACACTCTGTTTAACACGCAATGATAGTTGCACACAATCATTCTAAGTATCAAAATCTAGGACGACCTGTCTACTTAAATAGCCTTCGCCTTAACCAAGCCTAGTCACAGCACCATGCATGAGAAGGAGAAATAAACACTGTGACGAAACCACTCACGCTCGACCTCGGAAATGGCATTCGTCAGGATATCCTTCTGCGTCTTGTCGTCCTTGAGGCCATTCAGGACTTTTGCGATGACGGTCTTGGCGAGTTCAGCTTGTTCGCTCTCCTTCTGCTGTTGCTCGTAGCGGACCCAGCTGTCAAGAACAGATTTGAGCTCGCCGGTCAACGCGACCTTTTGGCGCTGCACGAAAGCCTCGTTCTCCAACTTGGCAGTCTCCTATAAAGCAGAAAAAGAGTCTAAGTTGGACTCGGCGTGCTGCAGTTTGGCGGGAGCTGACCTTCGAAAGGGCAAAGATACCCTGCGTGAGCGAAACGACGTCCTTCATCTGCTCAACCGAACTGATACGGTCCTTGACAGCCTGTGTGTGCCCGGCGCGCGCATCATTAAGGACAGACTTGATGCGCTCAATGTGGCCGTTTGCCCAGCCCTTGTACGGTTCTTGGATTGCCTACAAGGGCATCGAACACAAATTCTGTCATATGAACAACCCACATACCCGGTAGATATATGCAAAGAGAATGAAAGTGCCAACAGCAACAACGGTTTCTTCGTTCACGACGTATATTTCTTGCGAAATAGCGGTTGCGAGAAGACCCGTTCCAAGAAGAGCTGCACCAGTCTTGGTGATGAGACCGGGAGAAGAGGGAAGGTTGTTGATGATTTCTGAGGCGCGTTCCGCTGGTGGAGGGGGGTTGGAACTCATCGAACGGCTGCATATATGGCATCATTATTGCTTATTCGCCAAGTGTAGCATATGAACATACGCAGAAACGGCCCGAGGGCAAAGGTCGAGGGCTTGGACCACGCGGGGTCGGGCTGAAAGTATTATTGAGCTGGCTAAAATGTAGACAGCAACGAAGTACTTACCTGACGCCCTGAGGGTGTTTAGAGCGATCCTGGACGCCATGAGTTGGGTAAAAACTAAAAAAGACAGAAAGTGTAGAGTACTCGTGACTAGCAATACCGTGGGAATAGAAATATCCCGACTTGCTACGAGTCACTTACTTGTCACTTGTCACTCCACTTCTGCCATCTGGCTTGTTCAAAAGATATCTGTAGCAACACATATTTGATGCGGCACTAGTGTTGGATTTTATACAGCAGGTATTGATATTTGCAGGATTTCCGGATAACTGTGCCGATTACCTAGTGATTCCGCGATTGGGCCCACAGCGGTACGCAACAAGCCCACTCGAGTACTCAAGTACTCAGGAACAGGGGAACCACAACACGTGTGCACATTGAATATTGATCGTCCAAATCGGTTCGACTGAGCGTTAACGCTGTACATCGCGATCCTCACGGCATCCTGTAGTTCCCATCACTCCCCACCATATCGCTTCCATTTTACTCTTGTATCTCTTATTTCCTTTTCCTTGTTCTCTTCATAAACTTGAAGGGCAGGGCAACCATATGCAACCGGGACTATCTCTGACGAAACACTGCCTTGTTGCTCGTTCCTGGCCAGACCATTATGAGCGAGCGTTGGCAAATCGATCAAGGCACAAGTTGTCTATCCATGGAAACGTGGTTGTCGACCTTCGTACCTTGCCATTCAGGGGATCACAGATAACTGCCCCGTCACGTTTATGATCCCTCCGGCTTTATAAAGGCGCTTGTCGCACGTTTCTTCTCATGTCAGTGCAGCGCAGTCGCTTTTCGTCAGTTTTGTTTCCGTTCCATGGGCTCTGCGACAGAACATCTACTTTCGTATCACGTCTACAGGATCAACTGCTTGATTGGCGACGACAAGATAGTTAAAGCGCATGATAAACTCTCCGTCATGTGCGTCATTCGTCTTCCTCTGCGAAGATTCATGCCACCCGATCTCGCCCGAGGTTGGCGGGTCATGGCATTCATGCAACCGACTCATTACTTCATACACACCGTTTCTAGGTATTTCCTCAAGGCGACACGCACCGACACGCAATGGCATTTCTCTCTGCATGTTGAAGGACCCAGCGGAACTATCTTTTGTCGAGTGTCGTCTGGTTATATAGGACCCCCAACGATCTTCGACCTCTCTGAACCGGGACCCATGCTCGTCGACATAATCCCAGACAGTCGGATAGTTGAGATAGAGACACGACGAGGAGCCCCTGAAGGAACCCGATGGTTTCGGGGACCTGACGATAAAGAATATCAGTGGCGGTCGAGCAGATGTTTCTGGCGCAACGAAATGAAGGTTCGTAGGCTTTGGTTGTTCATGGGAAAATGAAATGGATTTCCGTACGGACCGGGAACGGGACTGCGTCACTAATTTACCACCCTCTTCTTTTATCTGCAGTGTTTGGACACAGGGGGAAAGATCGTGGCTACCTATCGTGCCATCGCCATGTCCATATTCAAGGACGGAGAGTTGCGCATCTATCCGGTAGGGAATCACTTGCCACTATTTTTCAGTCGTCCATTAACTTGTCGCGATTGTAGTCGGGCCGATTCATGACCGACCTCTTGGTCGCCACCAGCCTTGCGATGCGGATGCCCAGCCATTAGAAAGGAATTCGCGGAAACTCACATCCCCCATGGGCGCTTAATGTCCTCATGGGATGTTCTCACTTGCCACTTGCCTGCGCCCTGGCACCCATCGCACATCATTCTCAGCTGCTTCATGCGAGGACCACGCTTTGAGACTACACAGGCACAGCACAGCCGTTTTTTTCATGTGAAGGACCGGCTGAAATAGTACTTCTCTCGTCGAGGAGACGGTCCGTTGTCAGGCTTTCCCCGCGCTTCGGCTGAAATAGTACTGCTCCGCGTCCCCGTAATCCTTGTCGGGATGGGTCTGCATGGACCTAATTTGGCATCGACACGGAACGGATGATGGATTCCCGAGTAGGTTGGAACTAGTCTAGTCCTGAATCAGACAAATATCGATGGACAACCTCTGATCAGGAGCGCAATCCGCCGGCTTCTTGACCAGCTTCCCGGGATAGAGAGTCAGCCTTGATGATCGTAGGTCCAGTTCTGAAAAATTCCGCACTTTCCCACTACCCTACGGATCGCGTGCTCGGCATTTGGTATGCCCGTTACCCACAATACAGCATGCGTCTGGATTGCACCCTATGTATACACCACACGCCGCCACTACCCGCCATACCTTTCTCACTTATGTGGAAACGTCAAACTCAAATACGACATTGGGATACATGAGGCGTCTCTCCATCTTGTATATCATATCCCGCACACAACTCTCTAGCAGACAGCGCGGCACTTCGCTAGTCTCTTACGACGACGTGAAACCTGTGTTTCGGATTCCATCTTCTCTGCTTACAGGCTCGCTCACTTCTGTCTCATGAGCTCGGAGCATCATCATGACTATCAAAACCAAGCGTTCACCATACAGTGGGATGGCTACCGAGTCACGTCCGTTGTGTTTTCACGTCTATAGAGTCGGCGGCATCTGGGGCGACGACAAGATCGTCAAGGCCGACGACAGACAAACGCCCAGGTGAGCCTTTCGGATCGCGCATGCATGCTCGTCACAAGAAGGAAGGAACGACCACCGTATACTCCTTCCTTACCTCCAAGTGACTCCATCCGCACATCGGAACCAGACCTGCGTTTGAGCCCCGGCGCGCACACGTGGGCATCCGTGTTCTTATTCTTATTCGTGTCGGTCGGTCGATCGACGTCTGTATTCATCGCTGACCAGCCGAGGTGTTGTCGCGCGAACAGATATTATCTGAAAAGCACCCGGTTCGTCGCGAGCTGGCGATTCGCACTCCACGCTGGCGGAGTGCCGGACGGCCTTCCGATCTGCCATGTCAAGTCGCCGTACCTCGGACCTCCCATGGCCGCGACCGATCCAGGCCCGATAAGCATCACATGGACCGCCCGCGCCATCGGCATAGACATCGGCGCCGATCCACTCATAGATGATGAAAGACGAGAAAGACACTGGCAGGCGAACACTGTCCATGTGCGTCGGCAGAATGGATCACTCCGGGCGCCGGGCGGAACGTATTCGTTCAGGGGTCCTGACGACGGGGAGTATCGTTGGCGGCTGAGACCGCGATCGTGGGGGAGCAAAATGGAGGTGCGCCAACCTTGCTTTCTTTGTATCGGAGGAGATCACGTTGGCTGAAAATGGTTTTCCGCCGTCGTCCTGGCGTGCAGTGCCTCGACTCCCGGGATCGTGTCGTAGCTACGTACCGCATCACGTTCTTTGCACTGTCAAAGGACGGGGAGTTGCGTATCCATCAGGTGTGAGAGTTCTGGCGGTTCCCGTTTGATGCTACTTACGGAGACGGCAGCGTGCGCAGTCCATGGCTGACCTCATCGTTACGACCTGCCTCGCCATGCGGACACCAGATCATTAGAAATCCAATTTACCCACGCTTCGGAACCCTTCCTCTTCCGTTCCTTCTTCTTCCTCGTCCCAATGATATCATAGAAATGACCCGAATGGCTCAAGTAATAGTCTACCCATGAACGCTGCAGTAAACAGCCTAGTGTTTCGACGGTTGGAGAGCTCTTGGGTGTATTTTTCGGGAAACTGGACTCTCATAGGCCCGGGGGTCTTTCCAGTCGCCGGTATGCGGCCCATATGCACGAACAGGCTGCGGTACTGTCACGGCACGCTGGTGTCCTGTTGTCATCAATACTTTCGATCAGATAGATAATTAAACTACTTACGCTCACAATCAACATCATAGAGTCCGCATAACCACATGGTGCCCAATGCAAAAGGCACCGAAAGAAAGGATCAACTCGGCAACCAAATCTGATGCCGTGTTATTGGTTCTTCCTCACCTTTACATGCATGCCCTGCTCTGCCACCTCACCCGCATTCACAAGTTTCGTTGCAGAAAAGGGGGGTCCGGGTCACTCATGTCATCAGCGTTGGCAAAAACCCAGAATCGGCGACACTTGAAGTATCCTACCTTCGTCTTTCGCTAGTTCACAACTGAATGGAAAGCATGGGGAACACGCATCTGACAAAAGGGTAACGGATGAACTTGTTTCTGCCCATAGATTCCACAGGGCGGATTGTACAAATTTGCAAAGCATTCTCATCGTATCCCTGTCTACACGAAAGAATTTCAACCATAGACAACTTGAAACTCCACAATGCCTTTACCACACATGGCGGAACGTCATCCCTCGAAAAGTCTTCCCCAGTTCGAACAGGGTCGCAAGCTGGCCATCGTCGACGCCATTCTTCGCCGCTGACTCTAGGAGACGGTGTCGCATGGCCTGCACCTCCTCCGTCGTCAAAGTGAGCGTGTCGTTATCAACCTGGTCTCCATTGAGGCGCCGAACGGGACCACCGTCGATCATCGCAGAGTCGGTTCGCGGAGCCAAGTCCTTGTTCACTTCTCCAGTCGAGTGGTCGTCGGAACCCACCACGCCTCGGTCGGCCAACATCTCGGTATCTGATTCTGATTCGTCCTTTATCGCCCTAAACGGGTATTGTCTTGCGGTGCTAGCGGCTTCGCCGTCCTTGGCGTCTGGTCGTTGGGGTGAGACTGGATACACGCGGATTCGAGCACGATCCGCAAAGCTGATCTTCTTTGGCGTCTTGACTTTGTTGTCCGTGGGCTTCACGACCGACAATATCGTGTGTGCGTGTCTGGAGTTTGAGTTCGTGCCGTTCGCGCCTGGGAAACGCCCACATCTCGTAAGTGGCTTGGTAAAGTCGATCGTGCGGACGTGTGGTGCTTTCCGCGGTGCGTCGCTGGAGGCGATTGCCGAGGGTATGTAGACTGATTTCGCGAGACGAGCGTCTTCAGAAAATCCTTGGTATGCTGCGGCCGGCGGCTCTTTGTCGGCGATAGCCTTGCCGGGCGCGTCGAACAATCGTGTCGGGGTCGTCATACGACTTGTACCACAGGATGCACTAGCCTTCTCGTGCCGATCATCCTCGTTTCTGTATTCGCCATGATCCTGGAGCCAGTCGAGAGTCCTCGTCGCTTGCATCGCCAGTTCGCTAGATATTCCGCTGTCTGGACTAGACGAGGGATCGAACCGAAGCTTCTGTTGCTTTCTCGGTCGTACTGGCATGCCATATTTATCGAATCCAGAATATACGAGGGAGCCGCTCGGGGAGTCAAAGAAGGCTTGTTCTCGATTGCGTTTTCGTGGTATGCCCGTAGGGGTGCTTGGGGTGTCAGAGGTTTTGACTGGCGTTGGTCCAGATTCGGTGGAGCTGCTTGGCTGGGGTAACGGTACTGGAACATACGCCGCTTGTAAACGATTGATCAACTTGTAAGGTGGTCCGGGAACAAAGCTATCTATCGAGTGGAGAGCATTCAAAGTCAGGGATGTAGTCGGATAAAGAAGGGGGGAGGGGAGGCAAATGATATGGCACACCATCTAAGATATACTCTGCAATAGGTACTCGGAAGGCTTCGTCAACGCAATGCGCTATCCATCCTGCGTGGATCACCTATAACACGGACAAACGTTTCAGCGCATACATTCAGCCCTATCTGGTATGGAACACCCTAATGCGCACCACGACAGACTTGGCTGATAGCCTCGTCACCCACGGCTCTGAAGGGTCAGTCGCAAAGAAATACCGAACTCGTGCGTTCAAGGCCATTCCAGAGGAAATATCTCCGCCATGCGTTACTTGGTAGATGGTAGTGTGGAGCCTGAGCAAGGCGAAGCTGCTCAACACTTACCCCATCTCTCTGTGAAAGTCCTCGGGACACGATTGCTGAAATATGCTGTAGTACAGTCTGAGTGATTGTGCAAGCGTCTCAGTTGGCCACGTTGCTCACCGGATTCTCCTGAGAATAGTCCGCGTTCTTTGGAGGGGTCGGTAGTCTGTATGCCCAGCAATCGCTTGAGTTTGTTGAACATTGTAGTAACGAGCAACCCCTTTATTTGGCAACGTTGACCTTGTCATGGACCTAAA
>JBBPPA010000176.1:0-32046 GCA_038091735.1 Leccinum pellstonianum
GACGTGTCCCTGCATGTCCGTGTGGATGCAATGAGCAAGGGTGAATGTCGTGCTAAACGGAGAGAATGGCACAGGAGGAGTGCACTGAGTACTACTGTAGTATGGTCAGTGCGTGAGAATTTGGGAATTTCACATGCAGGAACTCCAGCTGAACTTTGTCGTTTGCTCGTTTCTCACTCTCTCCCCCCACTGCCCCA
Source organism: Leccinum pellstonianum (assembly GCA_038091735.1). Lineage (NCBI taxonomy): Eukaryota > Fungi > Basidiomycota > Agaricomycetes > Boletales > Boletaceae > Leccinum > Leccinum pellstonianum. The sequence continues at coordinate 198 of JBBPPA010000176.1, forward strand.
CTGCCCCCCAGTCACAACCCCGCCGTGTATGCTAGTTGCGACGAGGCAGGACCTACCAACATGAGTATGACACTGGCATTGGTGAGTCGTGCTACTCCGTTGTGCACACGTTTCATCAAATTCTCATATCTGCCTAATCTTGTGTGGCTTTGAGCACCACGTCCTCGACATCAAAAAGAGTCAATGTTCCTTGATCTTGTGATGCAATGGGAGATAATGGTGTGTTGCATCCAAGATCTATGCGCTGTCCTTAGACTGATTCTGCTCTGGAGTTGCGTTCGCACCAAGACCGTGACATCAACAGAGCCTCGCGCTCATCAAACAGCACTAGTAAGTGCTATCATGATACTCACGGACTCTACCCGCATAGGCTCAAGTCAGTTAGCAATGCTCGCCTCTCGCATGACTTTCACACCAACAAGTCATGCAGATCATCAATGAGGGAGTCTCCACCCTCTTCTTTTGTGGTTCTGGCTGAATGTATTGGTCAGGCTGTGATCCCCAGCTGGCAAACAAGTCATCTTGTCGAAGAAGAAAGTGGATGGGAATGGGTATGAAGTGCCTCTGGCGCTCCGCGGCCCAGCGGGTATTTAAACTAACTGCCGCCTCCCTTGGTTGCCCCCACCAAGCCCCCACTGTCTGATCATGGAACAGGCCCGGGGCATTGACCTTCAACAACAATGGATCCACGAGGGACTCATCAACGGTTTTGACTTCACCGTGACAAGTCTTCTTACATGCTGTTGATACATTGCGAAGTTGGACTTGCATGTTTTGCTCCTCCGAGTCGTTGGTTACTTGGTAGACCCCCGTCGTACAATGTAGTCAATAGATTTGGTAACGGAAAATATATTTGACTAGTACAATAAATATATCGGGTGTCGTGTGATATATGCAAACTGAATTCACCAATAGATATCGTGGCTGGCGTGTAATATCTATGACAGGATTTCTACGAACATTGATCGATCCAACAGTACTTGAGCGAAATTTCAGTTTTTCCAGATTCAACTATATTCTCGCTGAACAGCCGGCGACCACTCTGGGGTCGACATGAGTTATATCCGTATATACCCGTATATAGAAATTTGAACAATTTGCTGATGCCGTATAATCACGACGCGGAGTCGCGGACCATTCCAGTTTCACCCATCCCTCGGACATTGCTTGTTCGATCACTTCCTCCTTGAGCGCCTCGTATCCGGCTGTTCTGAATTCTCCTTCGGAATCATAGTATATTATGGACGGAACTTTGAAGTTGCCTGTTTGTCCTTTTCCAGGGTAACTAGTTCCGTAAGTCAAGATCAGTGATAGAAAGACGACGAAAAAAGACCAGACTAGTACTTTAACACTCCTTGGGACTCAGGAACTTGGCCCGGCTGGAGGATACAAAATGAAATGCCACTGCAGGTGGTGCCGACATCAAAGGCGAGAACAAGTTGACGGGTTGACCCAGAGTATGGTTTTCGCTTGAGCATGGCTCTTCGAGACTGTTGAGTAGAATGGATTGTGTCACCTTAAAGCATACTGATTTTTACAGGAACCGACACAGCAACTTCGGAAGTCGAGAACCTTGGACTGACCGAAAGGACGGTACGGAAGGCCATAGCGCGCCCACATCAGCTCAGCTGCGGCTGGTGCCTTGATAGAAGCACCTCGCGTATACAGGAAGAAGTCATGGTCACCCACAGAATCCCAGCTACATTCCCTCAGCTGACCAGGTTTAGCAGGTCGACATTTCGAATTATACATTCTTCTGGATGTCCGAGGTCACCCAGTGGCGGATCAGCGTCGACTACTCGAGCAATCCCTAGGTGCCCGTGTAAAATTCCTGTGATGTATGAAACAGCCGTGAGTTCTTGATGTCTCGCCTCATTACCCATCTGCTGTATACTCTAGTCACCGCCCGCGAGTTTCCTCGTGCTCCTTCCAGATCTGTTAACACCTCACACGCAACCTCAACTTCACGGCATTCGTGTCTGGACGTCCCTACTCTCCTACTGACAATTCTCACCGCCGCCACCGATCTTCTGAGGTATGGCGTCCATTTTGGTGCAAAAACATTTTAACATGGAGATACACGACAGAAAATGGAGGTCTTCACCGAAATCTTAGCAGAGACGTCGTCGCCCACCGGTGGTATCAGCTCCCGCGAGCAATGTCCGCAGGAGACATCACGTCAGGTATGGAAGAAACAAGTTCTGTTTATGGGTGCTAAGCATTGCCATGTAACTACAGGTCGAATGTGCTCAAGAACAGAACAGAGACTGCTCTGCGACAGAACATGATGAAGAAAGGCTGAACGATTCATGTGCGATAGGCCATACACCCGCATCAATGGAGGAGCCCTACTATTCTTTCAACGCCACAGAGGTGGGGAAGCCGGGAGAGCAATTTGAAGAATCGGTTGACGAAGACGATGCACTGGCTGCCAATGCGACCCTCTTACGGCAACTTGAGGAACGATCAAGAGAGCACCGCACAGCGATGCGGGAAAAGAGGGAAATAACTCAGGCGCATGCGGCGCTCAAGCAGGATTGCGAAGCACAGAGGAACCAGAACAAGGCTCTGCGTCGGGCCAACGAATCGTTGAGTGCGATACTCGAGCAGCGCACGTCGGAACTGCACGGCGTCGAAAGGTTCTTCACAACCGCGGACAAATTCTCAGGGTCGGAGGTCGTGAGTACCCTGCGCAAGCTCAACGAAGGTGTGCAGCAGAGCGGCACGTTCATGGCTGAGTGGGTGGTCCGGAACCTCAAGTTTGAGGCGCCGCGCGTCCACCAGACGAGCACAGCGCGAGTCGATGAACAAAATAGGGCGTCTGGGCTCTTAGGAGCGCAGTTTATGCGAGTGTTGAAGACGAGAGAGCAGGTTGACAACCCCATCCTGGTGGAAATCGCATTTCAGGCCTATCTAATGTGCGAATTGTGCACGGTCGCATCCCAACGGTCCACACAAGGGTCGCACAGCGCGGTCATCGAAGGAATATACCAGAGGATGCGTGCAGCAGGTGAGTAGGTCTCACGATGATCTAAGCACCGTGCTGATAAGGAGCCCGGGCGGCCAGAGGGCCAAGCAATATCCGGGAACTGGCGCGCCCTGACGCACCGATATGCGGCTTCCGCTCACACCGAGGGTCCCGAATTCTTGCGCATGGTGGAGATGACCGTAGTCTCGGGGCTCTCCGACATCCTGTTGGCAGTGGGTTGCACGAACTCTACGCACGACATCACGTCTGCGCTCAGGTCGAAATTCGCGGACAAGATTCGCGATTTCGTTTCGCTTGCCCGGGATATCAATATGATCATCGGTGCGGGTGTAATATCAGAGGATCTTGATATTTTATGGGTGCGACCCGAGACACCATTTGATGGGAAGGTGATGCAGGATTGGGATGACGATGGGAAGGGCCAGGAGATACCGAATGTGATGGAAGGACCTCGTGAAGTGGTGTTGTGCACGATCGAATCGGGGTTGATGAAACGAACGAAGGCGGCTGCAGCAGGGAAGAGGAGTGAAATTGTGAACTCGATAATGGTCAAGCCCAAGGTGGCGCTTGTGTCGATCCTCAACGTCATATAAGGCACCCGTAGCACAAGTCTCGGTATGCGCAACTATTTCAAGTTACAGTAGACTATCTCATAACGCATAGCATCGGGGAGTGACATAGCTAGTGACCTACACCATGCACTGAATCAGGTTGAGATTTTGGTGGTGGATGGCACGTTTGCTCCACTATCCACTTATGCATTACAATAGTCTATTGTACTACACAGCAGCACCAATATCGGACTCAGGCAACATGCCAGCTCACATCCAGATAAAGAAATCGTTGTCGAAAATTTAGATAAAGGAATTTAGAGTACAATAGTATACATCCGAATTAACCAAAACAAAGAGAATCTAAAGCTTTACGACCGCTCTCCACGTAGCCGACGAGCGAGGGCGAGATCTTTGGGCTGGATAGTAACACGCTTGGCGTGGATAGCAGCAAGGTTGGTATCCTCAAACAGCGAGACAAGGTAAGCCTCCGCGGCCTCCTGCAATGCCATCACAGCGGAGGATTGGAAACGCAGGTCAGTCTACAAAACGACGTTAGCATGAGTCGTTATAAACATTCATGTCAGATACTGACCTTGAAGTCCTGCGCAATTTCACGAACGAGACGTTGGAAGGGCAACTTCCGAATGAGCAGCTCCGTCGACTTTTGGTAACGACGGATTTCACGAAGAGCGACGGTACCGGGACGGAAACGATGAGGCTTCTTCACACCTCCGGTGGTCTGTGCAAGCGAGTTCAATTTAAAGTACACTGGATAAGCCAAGTCAACTGACGTTGGCGGCAGTTTTGCGAGCGGCAGACTTGGCTGCAAGTTGTTTACGCGGGGCCTTGCCTGCAATTCGTTATGTTTCGTGTTAACCATAACTTGACTCGTAGACTTACCACCAGTGGTCTTGCGAGCGGTTTGCTTGGTGCGGGCCATTTGTTCTTACTTGAGTAAATAGGTGGTGGTGGTGTAGCAGTGAGTGTTGGTGGTCCGGGTACAAACCGACACGCCGATATTTAAATTGTCGCGTCGCGTCGTCACGTGAGGCGCGTGTTCCACCGATCAACACATCAACATCCATTTACGGAAATATAACACAGCCACCTCATCGGCCATATATAGCGACGCGGGGTGATCAATCTTTATCTTTCACCCTTACCACGACACACAGCAACCACCTCACTTTGAAACTTTTCCCCTTATCTACCAATTGAAACATGTCTGGCCGTGGCAAAGGTGGCAAGGTAAGTTGGAAAATACTTGGAATCGCACACTGGTCTAACTGGAGGAACAGGGACTTGGAAAGGGCGGCGCTAAGCGTCACCGCAAGATTCTGCGCGACAACATCCAGGGTAAGCTTGTGGTCCAGTTGAAGGATGACTTGCGTGCTAAAAGAGATCAGGTATTACAAAGCCCGCAATTCGTCGTCTTGCCCGTCGTGGAGGTGTGAAGCGTATCTCTGGATTGATCTACGAAGAGACTCGTGGGGTTTTGAAGATCTTCCTTGAGAATGTCAGTTTGGATACTTCAATCTTACAATGGGCGTTCTGACCATTGATCACACAGGTTATCCGAGATTCGGTCACATACACCGAGCACGCCAAGCGCAAGACTGTTACTGCTCTTGATGTTGTGTATGCCCTCAAGCGTTCAGGGCGCACACTGTACGGCTTCGGCGCTTGAGTCTTGTTTTTTTGGTTACAATCGTGAAGTGTATCTTATCTGTAGCATTGTAATTCGATTTCCATTCGTCTCTTTCTGTAACCAGTACTGGTGGGGACTGCTCACTTTGTTCAGCGTGATGAGTGCATACTTGGAAGTCTTCGCTAGGCATTACCACAGATGCTTTAGCCTGCAGTGATGTTCGGGAACTTTGCGTAGACTGAGTAACTGGACAATGATTGTCGGAATCTCCAGAACACGTTGGCGGGTGACAACGAGTCAGACTGTTTATTGTCCGTGGGCAGTAGCGGTGTGGACAATACATGCAGTGTTGGGTTCCACTGACTCGACTCCCTCATAAGCCATAGGTTTTTGTATTTCCGAACTGCTTTTTGACGCTTTTGAGCTGTCCCGACAGGTATGCGTTAGGAGGGAGTTGACTCTACTTACATACGTGAACTATCTAGGCATTCTGAATGAAATTAACTCGACCTGTGGCCTCTAATTCCAGTTAGGTAAGTAAGATGCAATGATAGAGTGGCCTCTATGTGCAGGAAGCGATGAGCGCATGGGATAAGGGAGACTCGGGATTATGGTCGGTCAGCGGGGAATGTAGAGTTGGTTTTGGTTGCTGCCTCGAACGTTGGACTCAATTACTTCCTTGAGGAGCAACAAACAAAAACATAGACTTGCAAAACTCACTCAGGACCGGACTCAAATGAAATCAAACTGAAGCGTCTGTAGTTGAATGATGGAACCAAGAACACGCAAGTCTTAGTACACCGGCTGCATCAACTTTCCAATTGAGTGGGTCTATGAGACGATGGGTTTGGTCAGACGATAATTACTCCTGTCGTGACTGGGACGGTGAATAGAACGTGGTGTCTGGACGGAGAACAGATATACTTCCCCTTGACCCCGGTAGACTCTAGATCTGTCCTGTAAACTCCTGAATCAGAACGTTTATTCACCGCAGGATGAGAAGAAATAAGCATCATTTGTTCTCTTATTCCAATTTGTGAGCACACACTCCAGTCTCGCCACGGTGCGGAATGTGCGAGAAGTAAAAGCAAGGCAACGGAGTGGTTCCCTCCACGACCGTTCCAGGCTGTTCCGGTGTGGTGCCTTGGCAGAAATATGGTCCCGTGCAAGGTCCGGCCCGGTCGGCCGCATCAACCATTACAAATATTCAGGCGTGGACCTTGGCGAGCAATATCGTCCCTGCTCCTCGACTATTTTGGGAGACCATCAATGATTCGTCATGACCTCGGTCAAGAACCAGGTATTCCACCTACCACACTGCAAGCTGCAGTCTAGAGTAACAAGGTAGTGGAAAACCATCCAACAGGCGACGAAAAAATGTGGGAGGAGACTCAGGGGGTGGGCGAAATTATACCGACCTCTTCGGAGCCAAAGGCCTCATTTCAGATATTAACGCCTCCTAGAACAAGTCAGATGTGCGTCCTTGGCATGATAGGTTGCTCGATGAATTTTATACACGCCGTAGTGCACTTTTAAACGTGAACGCATTGAGGTGGGGTGATTGAAAGAAAGTGAGTCACCGCCCGAAACTGCTTTAGAAAGAGAAAGATTTACTGAGCAGACGCTCTAGCCTCAAGCGATCACAACGGAAGAGCCTTGTTTGGATCTGTGCCTTGGTCTGCACTGGAGAAGGCCGAATACAGAACACGGTGTTTGGTCGTGGTTCATCTCTTGGACTGTAGGCTGACGTCAGTTGCACAAGTTTGCAGTGTCAAGAGGTAACCCACGGGAGATCGAGTGTAACAGCTCAAAGGCCGATGGAGTCACCATCATGCGGCTTTGCTTCCTCTACTATAATTGGCTGGAGTGGGATTTTTTTTTCAAAGCAAGGTTCTTCTGGTTCAGATTGACATCGCATCTTCGACCCTGGAGAACATCTCCTGCCAACAGAACACTCCGGGAAATGCACACAGGCGGCGACAATTGCCCCACTGCGTGGCGTGTGATGTGTCGCCCGCTTGACAACCAGCCATTGATCCCTTCGTAGCCATTTGGAGGAGTGGGCGCCCAGAGTGGAGCGAACCCCATTTATGTATATCAAGAGCCACTGGGGCGATGATCGGACAACGTCTTTCCGTCATTAAATTGATGGCGGACTACGGACAGCAAAAGCTCCAGAAAACTAAATCAAGAGACACAGCCAGGTTGGCCACTAGAACGCCGATAAGTATTCCAAATTGACTGACAAAGCAAGGACTCCATTCTCACCGCACCCAGGGGCTTGATGCTCAACAAGGAGTGTCGCACATTTGATCAGCACTCTTAGAAGACCTGAATCATGAACAAGGGTCAACCGGCCCTTTCCTCGGATACGCTACGAAACAAGATGAACGTCCAAGATTCAGAAAGAATTGAATTCATGCTTACTCGTGCTTACGTGAAGAGTGACTTTTGGAACTTTCCAGATGAATCACAAAGCATAAGAAAAGCAAGTTGCGTACGGATCATGAAGTTGACAGATTTTACCCAGTAGGAAAACTATTTCCAAGAAATTTGTCTATAGTTAGGTCACAAAATTTCTAAGCTGCACCTACACCTGTGTAGACGCGTTCATTTATGGTACCTAGTGTTCAGCTGGCTGGCAGCAGACATGATGCATGAAATACCAGGCATTGGACGTGGAAAAGCCACCATGGGCCGCAGCTACTGCATGTTCATACTTGATTTTGATGCGACTGAGGTGCGATATCAACCAGCCTGTAAGCAGGGTGTATCGACAAAGAACAGGTTCACGAAATGGATTTCTGCGGGGGTCGGATGTAATACATAGTAGCGGACAAGTTGATGATCGTTGTATAGAGCTGACGTAATCAACGTCGGAAACAAGACCAACTTGAAAAGTTGTTTTGTCTGTTCAACAAAATGCCCTCCGACCATCTGAGCGTCTTGCCACCTCTGCTAGATGCGGAACGCGCAGAGGATCTGGAAAAATCAGGAAGAACGCTTCACGCGGCTTCTTCTCCTTTGAATGAAACGTATGCGGTGTATCCAGCTTCTTCGGTAGGAGAACCAACTGCGAGGGTGCCAGATACCTGAGTTGAGCATATCCACCACAGCTGGAGGGCCTATCAACAAGGCATCACTTTTTTAGCCCTGACGACCAAGTCGTCTACTTCGTGAGCTCAGAGGCCCTACCGCTCTCCGAGCGTCGTTTGGTATGTCATTTTATTCATCCTTGTTTTATTCTGTTCACCGATGTATCCTAGTTCATTGGGGACACATCAATCATCTTTGCTGCGTGGCAGAACCTGTTGAAGTCGGTGACGCAAAATGGCACTGATCTGTAAGGGAGTCGCTTGTTGGCGTCGCTGTGATTACTGATGGTTTTCCAAGGCTCCAGGATGAATCGAGCCAACGGGTGATGCGCAAGCTCGTTATTGACTATGTCAACTTTGCAAAAGAATGCTGGGTACACACAGCAGTACGTCTTGACCTCGTTTTTTCGTCAAATTCTCACGAACGCTCGTCAGCAATCCCCTTCAGAAGCTCGTCAAGTCCCCAGTGACCACTATAGAACACTGTTCACGTGTTTGTCACTTTTTGTAACTCTCTATGTCCCCGAGTATGGCCTCGAGAATGCCCCAGTCGGAGACGACCTTATGGAATGGTTAAACACCCATTTCATTGAACCTTCCTCTGAAGAAGGAGATCACCTCTCATCCCTAGAACATCCCTGGGCTGATGAAACATTCTGGCCATATTTAACCAGGTTCGATACCAGTAACTGATCCTTCCCTTTTTTAACTTTCCCTAAAGGGCAACTCTGAGAGGATTAAGTAAAGCTGTGACATTTTTTCTGCGCACGCTGTCTGGCCACCCATCTAAAAGCTTACAAAGGCTCTCGCAAACCTTGGCACCCCTACTCAATACGCAGCCGAAGCTCCAGGCATACGAGGCAGAGAGAGATTTCGCCTATGCGTCTCATAAATGGAAAGAAAGGGTCAAGGCACTGCGTCTCGAACTCGATAGCGTCCCTGAACCTGACCGGCGTGACGATTACGACGACTGGTGGGACCGCCTCAGTGATATTGTTGGTATACTGGAAGGACGTGGGGAAGTGATCCAGAAAGTCTGCGAAGAGCTCGGTGCTGACTGGAAGGAGGTTTGCGTTGCCTGGGGCGTTTTCGTCGATTCAAGGCTTCGGAGACAGGACCTGCCGTAAGTTCAGCTGACATGACAAGTCTTCTATCGTTGCCCGCTGACCTCTGTAAAAGTGATATCATCGCACAGGTTCTTGAAGACATGCCTCCGGACCCGACTAACCCGGAGGACATGATTCACGCAGCACTCTTTACCGGTGATCCGTTGAAAGCATTGGACCACGCCGCAAAATTAGATCCTTGGCTGAGCGCCCACCTGGCGGACATGATGGAACCATTAGGCCTAATAGACAAAGATCCGAACGCGGAGTAAGTGGGCCACGGATCATGGATCTGGAACACAAGATTGAATTCGGATATAGGTCAGGATTAACACCCAGGAACTTTTACGTTCTTTCATATGCGCAGTACCTCCATGCTGATTCTACCCTGTGGAGGATCACAGTGGCGTACATGTTTTCATGCGGCAAGGTTGGTGCAAGTACTGCCGACGAGGTGCTGGTGCGTGTCCCACTGAAATTGCATGGCACGGCGTCCACGAACGCCGCGGAAAGTAACGCGGACGATCGCTCGAGTAAAGGGGACCTCTCTGGGATAATCAAAGATTTGAACGCGACATGCCATGAGTATGGACGGGAAAGCACTCGGAGAAACATATGCAGGGTTGAGTCACACTGGCTATGATTATGTTAGTTGCTCACGCTCTTTTCTGCGCAGATTGCTGCCCGAACATTCGTTCAGAAAAAGGAATATGGTCTCGCACTATCGTATTGTTCGTCGGCAGAAGACTGGCCCGGCCTTGGTCGTGTGGTGGATCGCATCTTGCAAGAATATATCCAAACAGGTTCGACTGGTATTTTTAGTTCTTCCTATTCTCGTCTAAATTGTCCCAGGCCCAGAACAATACACCAGATACGTACTTGACATTGCTCCGTCGCTACAAGCACTCCGCGCAAACGCTGGAGCACATGGTGTATTTATCCATCGGTTGATATTTGCTGTGCGATATGCCGAATTTCATCAGCGGTTGTTAAATCAGGACCTCCAAGACGCCGCCTGGGACCTTGTGTCAATATTCCAAGAGGAGATTGCACCCAAGTCTTGGTGGGGGATTCTACTATGCGATACCGTTCAGCTTTTGCAATATGGCAAGTTCTACCTGTTGGGTTGTATGCTAGGCAGTTCGGAGCTGATTTCAAGGGGGTTTAGAACCTGCTCCGCTCTTTTCTTACAGCAGCGCCTGCGTCTTACTCCATCGTCTCGACGAGGTTTGCGCGAGGGCAGCTGAGGGATCAGGTCAAGATTATCTTCGGATGCTGGAGATGAAGCTTCGCATGGACGGACGCCAGGACACCCAACAACGGTTACAAGTAATTCGCCTTGCGCTTGCGAGATACTTCGCCAGATGCGCTATGATCGGAACGGGAGGCACGCGGATCATCGATAGGAGGGCGGCTCCGGTTGTATGAGGCTGTTTGTACTCCACTGTCCGCATTGCCATATGTGCTACTCATTTCCCGGTTGTTTCCCTTAACCCTTTCACGTCGTTGCGGAAAGGAGAGGAGTAGCGGTGAGTCTTACGTTGCCCAAGGAACGACGCAATATCAATATCCTTTACGTGGTTTGCTTTACGAATTATAAAATTGATTCGTGTATCAATGAGCAAACGCCTGTAAGCCTCGTTCGGGCTGTTGCTGTTTCCGTCGTCGGCTGTACTGGTAGCCCACTGACGGGTGGCTGCCTCGTGCCTGGACAAGGGTTGCGCGCCAAAACGCTAGCTGATGATGATCCTGGTGCTGGAAACCACTGGGTCAGTGCAAACGCTCGCTCCTGCCACGCATCAAGGGCCTGACGTTATCGATGTGCCTCTCTGTACATTACATCGTTTGTTCTCAGTTGCCGACCCTCGGCTCTCATTGCATTCACGAGCTGGGATCCGCCAACTTCACCTTGTCAGGTTTTGGCGCCTCGGTCTTTTCTGCCTTTTCATATCCGGGCCGCTCGTGAGTTGTGTCGTATGGTGATTTGACATCGGCCTCGAGGGCAAGTAAATTTACCCCTGTCAGGGCTGTGGATAGTACTGTCGGACATTTGACTCATCTTGGTTCCTCTGATTTGACGCTTAAACCGGACGGAAATGCGAGCATTTCCACGTTATGGTAACGTTGGTCAGAGATCAGATCGCTCATCGCGGAGTAGTTGTTCTAGACCAAGACCCCTCCATTTACTCCCCTGTGCACACGAACAATTCAGAATCAGATGGGCCTTGGTTTCTGCCACATCCGCTGATTACCTCTGCACACCTCATAACCGAGTGCAACCTTCACAGCCCCCGGGATTCCCAGATGCTCAAGAGATTTCGTGGCAGGAACATCACGCCACATATCGAGAGACGGCTTATTGCACGAGCTTAGTGTCCCGGGGAAAAACGTCGTTGATCGCTGGTGGATCGGGGATGCCCATTTGGTCCATATTGGTCCAGTTCATTTTCTCATGCTTTCCTTGCAGGTTCATTTCAGCCAAACTGTCGCCCTTGGATCCAAGTTTGTACCAGTGTATGCAGGATCATCCCCAAAGGGACATGTGCAAGGCGTTTTGAGGAGTATTTATACGGAAGATGACGACGACGACCCATCCGAATCACCCAGCTGTATTCGGGACGTCGCACCCTACTCTCCGAGTCTCCGTTCTCTTTCAAATGTGCTACAACGTCATCCAGTACTACGAGTACCAATGCGGCCACTGCTGCATTGTCCGACGACAAACGGTATGGTTCTGTGATACGGTCTCGTGCTCCACGAAAAAGCTAACGCGGTCACGGACCACGGTGGCAGGTCGACTGCAACGACACGCGGTGTCGGTATAGTGGCAGGCACGAGACGGGGCGGCACGACTGTGCGTCGTCATGCAAGCAAGTGTAAGTGTGACGCGGGTATCCGTCGGGCTTTGGTGCTATGTTGACGGAACGGAACAAGGATGCTGCCGGACCAGGGCATCGTTACCGACAAGCGCAACGGCGGGTGCTCGCGCTGTGCAGGAGGGACGAATGGAAATTGACAGGGATGATGGAGATGCTTGGACAATTTTACTTGTAGCTGTGTAGAATTTCAGGGCTGAGACGGAGATGACTAGGCCGAACGGAGAGGTACCGGCACCGTACGACAGGGGCTAATTATCCTGAAATAGATTTGTATTAACTAATATGACTGCGTGCAACTGGGACGCGGACCTCGATCTCAGCCTACTAGTGTCACATCTTCAACGACTCATCCCGCTCGTCGACTTGCTCGTCGAGGACGTTGCCATGGGCGACGACGGCTACTCGTCATCCGTATGGGACTCTGCTGACCATTCAGATCCAAGCAATACCAGTCACAACAATCCTTATGGCCTCTTCCAACCTTCCAACCTCGCCCTCTTGCACGAATCTGCGACGACGCCCGCATTCGCTACAACGCTCGGGAAGCCCTCGTCGCCCCCTCCTAGATCAAGTTCCGACTCTCTGGGTAGATCGTCTACCTCCAGACGGCGAGACAGCATCCCAATCACCGTGGACCGCAAGGATACGCTCTCTACCATCCCGAGTGACGTGGCAAGCTTGGTAGAACCAAGCTTCGATGAGAACGTCTTGAGGGCGCTGTGTGAATTAGACGTGAGTGACGCTGTAAATTTAGTCTGCGGGACCACGTGGGTATTGACGCCCGGCCATGGCAGTGCGGCGTGCCTCTACTACTAGATCGAATCAAACAGAGTATGGTGTCTTGTCGGGTCCGTGACGTTCCTCAACATCCATGGAGGTGGAGTATACTGAGTCCGACTGATCCGTCGCCACGACAGGAAGCTTCGGTCTTTTTCAAGAAGCGGGCTGTTCTTGAAGAAGAGTACGGCAAGAGCCTGCAGAAGCTGGCTCGCACCACGTCTGAGGTGTACTCCATGAACGATGGGAAGGCTGGGTATTGTACGACCCATTCCGATCGCACACATGGAACTCATGCGGGCGCTTGTTAGGTCTTTCGTGCATGCATGGCAATCTTCCATGAAGCTCCATGAAGTCATGGCCGACAACAGGATACGGTTTGCCCAGCGTCTCAATGAGATGAGTGACGAACTCGCTTCCCTGGCCAAGGAAGTCGACAAGAACCGGAAGCATGTTCGTTTACCCGCGCCGCCCCTCTCATCAGGACCGTGGATCTAATTTTAGACACAGACGAAAGAATTAGCAAGCCGGTACGAACGTGCCTTACAAGAGGCCGAAATGAACATGGACAAAAGCAAAACTCGCCTGGATATGTCGTCGGAAGAATTAGAGCGGGTGTTACTCCAAAAAGAAGGTGAACCACTGAACGAGAGTGCGCTACATGCCAAACCCCCTGGGGTCTTAGGGAGCAAACGCGTCCTCGGAAAGGCCGTAGCCAAGGGCGGCCTACTTTTGAAGGGTAAAAACCCAGGAAACGTTAGGCCCCAGATCTCGCTTCTTTCCTTGCGTGAAACCTAATCATCGGCTAGATCCAACGCCAGGAAGACGATATTCGGTCACGTGTTTCGAGTGCATCCGATAGTTATCGGAAAGCTTTTACTGACACTCAAACCATGCGACAAGAATATTTTAACTTCCAGCTCCCTCGCATTTTACGAGTCTGTGGATACGTTTTGCGGTGCTATCTTCGTGCTCATCACAGATGCAGTCCCTCAAGGAGTGCGCTGACGAAATCGATCTCGGCACCCAGTACCACTTGACGAGATATGCCTTCCTATTTGAAAGCATTGTGCTCAGTGATGGGTCTACCCTTGTTCCTCTTACATCCGAAGAAGGTAAGCGTATTCAATATGTTTGCGAAACCGTACTAAAATACCATACAAAGGGATCGGTCTTAAGGCGCTAATTGAAACAATCGATAACCGCGCAGACTTCAAGACATATATGCAAAACTATGCATATGCTCGTGGGGGCGCTCCTCGAGGACCGAGACGAGAAGGTCCTGCGGAGGAAGGTTTCGTACGCGCTTCCTCTTCGATTCGTTGGAGTGATTATTTAATCCTCATTTCTCTTAGCTCCCGCCTTTACCAACACTTGGTGGAGGTTACGCTGCTGTGCAGCAGCATCATCCCCCTGTGGGGAACAATGGGGCACACCCAGTAGTAAATGATCGTGGCCGGCCCACCTTTGGCGTTGATCTGGCTGAACAAATGACCAGAGACAGCGTCGAGATTCCCTCTATCCTCGAAAAGTGTTGTGCGGCAATAGAGAAGCATGGTCTGTATTCTCAAGGGATATATCGTATCAGCGGTATGGCAAGAAAGGTTGGTTTGCTAAAAGAACGGTTGGACAAGGGTGAGAAAAAGACGCATTCGTGGACGTGAATGGCTGACACTGTTCTTTAGATTTGGACTCTGTAGACTTGGACTCGGACGAATGGACGTCCGACATCAACAACGTCACTAGCGTGCTCAAGATGTGGTTCAGGGACCTTCCAGATCCTCTTCTTACTTCAAATCTCCATCAAGGCTTCATAGATGCTGCCAGTATGTCTGACCAGTTACTTTGTCTTGCTCCAGTCCTCATCAAAATTAGAAATCGAGAACGACCGTTTGCGACACATTCGACTCCACGAACGTGTCAATGATCTGCCCGACCCAAACTATGCAACGCTGAAGTATTTTATGGGTCACCTACACCGGTCAGTTCATGCGTCGTCGCAAGTATTGTGCTGACATATTGTATGTGCAGGATTTCACAGTGTGAAGCCGATAACTCTATGTCGATTCAGAACCTCGCTATTGTTTTTGGGCCAACGCTGTTTGGCCAGATATCGAGCAGTGGGAGTATCTCCGGACACACGAACGGTGGCGGGATGGCGGATGCGGCTTTCCAGAACAAGGTACTTATGCTCTCCGACTATGTCTACAATTAATCGCGCTCATATGTGTTACCCAGCCTCGTGATACCCCATGTGATATGTCTTCATAGTTTTCTTTCTTTAATTATAGCCGTCGTCATCGTCTTATTGACCCGCAACGCACTGTGTGCATGCTCTTTTTTCATTCTGTATTTTCTTTTAGTTTGCAAACCTGCCTCCTCTTCCGCTTTATTTTCTGCCGCATTCTCTCTCTGTCTCTCGCCACGTTTCTCTTTCTCACTCTTTGTCTCTGTGGAGACTTTGACATCTTCCTTTCGACTATACTTATGCACGCGTCACTACTTAGTAGTTCGAGTCAAACACGGAATGTATGTACGGTCACTCCAACAAGCCTTGAAGGTAACTCTATCTATCGAACGCCTCTTCTTCCCGTATCCCGTCCGTTCCTCCCTTTTCGAGTATGCCAATACGAGATCCCAGTGATTGATCCGCGCGCGACCCGGGCTTGCCCTTCGCCACATCGTATGACCCTGCGGGAAACAAGGCACACAAATCTGTGCGTCTGTGACGTGGACACACTTCGCGGTACGTCAACGCGTCAACTCCGAAGGGGAAAAAAAGGTTTCATTCGGAGAGAGCGGAAAAAGTGTAAGCAATAACGCCACGGCATGCTAACGAGTCAGCGTTTCAACAGTAATTTCATGCACACGCCTCGGAGCGGAATCAGTGCCGGTTTTCGCGTGGGTAACTTCAGGAGGCTACTGGCGCCGCCGCTCTGGAAGATAGAATTTTTTGATGCGGCCACGGACACGGTCGCGAGCGTTGACGTATTTATTATATAAAACACAGACTCGACGTGCACTGTATGTACCTATGTACGAGGGGCGGTTTGGCATTTAATTCACGTCTTGCAGTGCAAGGAACGGAGGTGTATTACGCCTCCGTTGAATCGGAGCCCGTAGATCTATTATCTTCGGTATGTGAGAGCAGACGACGAGGGAACCACCCTGGACGAATCTTCGGTGCGTTTGCGGCTCAGCTAGATGTGATCCGATGACTCTCGGTGGGCGGGTGACAGATGGGTTGGGGGTACTAGTACTAATAGTAGTCTATGATGAGATTGGGCAGACATGAAAACGCTGCCAGATGCTCACTTTTCCGCAGTGACCCGTGGACGGGCGCGGCACACTTTGGTTTCCCGCGTGGTTGGAAACGAGAGTGAGTGGGAACGTCAAAGCGAACTTCGGAAGTCAGTACGTGCAGAATGGATGCCAATCAGAGAGCTAGTTCCACCACGAGTTGCCACTTGATCGTCCGAGACGCCGTTCCGGTGTGAGACCAACATGGCTGACGCGCTGAAGGCTGGACGCTATACAAGGAAAAGTCGGGTTCCGTGGCATATTCTTCAGAAGTTACTTGTCCAAGACCGGCATCATTCAATTGAAATACCAGCCAGCTGCAGACATGAAATCATCTTGAGGAATTCGTTGAGACTCGCCGTAGGAAAACCTTGTAATGAACAAGTTAGTCCAAAGTGAGTGACTCTCTAATAGCAGTCATAAACCACTACCCAACGAAGAACTAGAGCAAACGTACCCACTCCGGGCCCCTCTTGCTTGTGCTTCATCTCCGATGGCTGCCTGCAAGGCGCATGAACCTGCGTTTATAGAAAACGGAGATGATATACCTTCTGATAACGTTCCAGAAAACTTCGTGTCATATACTCTCAGGCATCAACCGGCACTTCCGCCGATTACTCGGGGCAACTGGTACAGAAGACTACACTGGTTGCAAATTTCCATCCTGATCGTTCCACCGACACTTGGCCTCATCGGTTTTTGGTATACAACCCCGCAGCTCAATACCCTCATCTGGTCTGCGGTTTACGGTCACCTTACCGGTATTGGTGCGTTGCTTCTTCGTGTGGAGAGTAAGTTGTTGAATATCCTCCAAGAAATAACTGCTGGATATCACCGGCTATGGTCCCACCGTGCCTACAAGGCTACTAGGACATTAGAGGTCATTCTCGCCATTCTTGGTGCCGGTGTAGTCGAGGGCTCTGTTGTACGGTGGACTAGGGCCCACCGTGCCCATCATCGGTACACTGACACAGATCTCGATCCTTACGATGCCCGTAAGGGTCCATTTTACGCTCACGTCGGATGGATGATCTTCAAGAGGCAAAGGCCAGGCCATGCTGATCTCAGCGACTTGTGGTCGAATCCAGTCATCAAATGGCAACACAAGTACTATTTCTGGGTATCGTCGTGCCCACCATAGTGGCGGGGTATGGATGGGGAGATTGGAAAGGTGGATTCGTGTGGACGGGTTTGCTTCGTCTCGTATTCGTACAGCATGTCAGTATTCTTCCTCTTGGACGCCTGAGAACGAATCTGATGAACTTAAAGTCTACATTTTGTGTCAATTCACTGTGGCATTGGCTCGGAGACAACCTACGACGACAAGCTCACACCCACCGATTACGGACTTACTGCACTCATCACTATGGGAGAAGGTTACCACAACTTCCACCACCAATTTCCTATGGATTACCGCAATGGCTACAAGTGGTATCAGTACGATCCGACCAAATGGTTCTTATGGTCGTGTGAAAAGCTTGGGCTCGTGACCCATCTCAAGGTGAGGAAAATTTCTCGTTTGTACTGTATCGGCCTTGACGTGTGCTACGGTGTGCATTGCAGAGGGTCGCTGACATCGAAGTACAGAAAGGTGAGTTGACCATCCAACTCAAGCGCCTTCGCCAGAAACAAGATCCGCTATCCTGGCCATCTGAGAAGCCGGATTTGCCGGTCATTACCTGGGAAGACTGTAAGATTGGTTTGACTTTTTCTAAGCCGCTCCTACTCATCTGCTTTGTAGATCAACGACAAGCAGAGTCCCGGGCATTGATCTGCATCGCGGGATATATCCATGACGTCAGCGACTTCTTCGACAAGCATCCCGGCGGACCCCATCTGCTGAAGAAGAACGTGGGAAAAGATGCCAGCGTTCTTTGTGAGAAGTCTCGTGGCTGCTCAGAAACGTGGAGAAATAAGCACTTTTTGCCTTTCCAGATATTCGTAATCGCACTGCGATCCATTCATTGAACGGGTCCTCCATGACGATTCCCTGCGAGGGTGACATAGTCCGTTTCTACGTCTAGCTATTAGATACGGATATCATAGGGACGAGTTGACGACGTCAACAAGATGAACGCAGAGAGTATCCTTTCGGTAAGTTAGAAATATGGCAAAATTTATCATACAACTCATGAGCATTCGTAGGTCATGAGGAAGATCTTGCATCCTTATGAGTCGGGCGAACCGAAATTCATTGAATGGTGGACAACTTACAAGTATGTCTTATCCACATTTCCTACTGACGACCGTTTTAACGTACGAGCTATCCAATATGTGGCAACTAGGTTCGCGGTGAAAGACCGTGTCTTCATTGCTGGAGAAGCGTGTCACACCCATTCGCCGAAAGCCGGTAGGAAAGATTCCTTTTGATATTGAATCCCAGAAGATTTTTTTTTACCTTGGTCCACCGTCCAGGTCAAGGTATGAACGCAGGAATGAATCATTCCATGGCATAATCTTGGTATGCCTGCTCACAGACAGACTTTCTGTCCGCACTCATTGCACACTCCGTTTCCCAGGGTTTCGCCTGAAGCGATCTCAAGTGTACGTCCTTTTCATTCATGTTCCAACAGTAGTCTAATCCCGTGCAGACTCCCTCTCCGTCGCTCTCATGTAATTCTTGGACCAACGTCTACGGGCCCCTTCTCAAAAGCCATCATGTGAACCAGACGAAACCCTCAATGCCATGTTCGGTCGGTCGCTAACCTGTCTTCGGTACTCTTTGCATGGTCGTAAGTCCAGTTTTTCTTCATGCAAGCCGTTCCTTCCCACATCTCAAGTCTCAGCACGCCGTCTGGATGACGTTTATCCCAGACACCAATATACTTACACGTCAATGACAGCTTTGTTGCCAGTGGTTCTATGATTTGTTCTAGACGTGTCCGCTCGCGGATAGACGAGCCGGATTCACTGAGTTCAACTTGACCTCGCCCCCGATCATGCCACCGCCTCTCATCGAATACGAAACGGAAGCCGACGTTGTTCCATATGTACGTGTTTGTGAGATTTGGGAAGGGCTTCCGTTGTTGAACGTTGAACCACAGAATGACGTGATTTACGGTGGTTATGTTTGTAGTTATGCAATTGTTTATGTACCTCGCATCCAAGTTAATACCACGTTCAAAATGCCTAGATTCCATCGAGCACACAAACTATCTTTCTGTCCCGACTGCGGGAAGAGGTTTGCAAACGAGACGCGAGTCCTTCAACACTTGAATCAGCCTTCGACCGCATGCGGCTCCTGGACAAATACTTTACCAGACGACCACCGTGCGCCTGCTCGCAATGTCGCAGGCATCCACTGGCACCCTTTGCCTGACTCGGAGCCGACGCATCAGCCTACCCCTGATCGTGGCGACTTCAATAATCAGGACATTGTTGATGAAGTGCGAGCACAGGACCATTTCGAAGACGTTGCATACCACCCATCCAACTCGGAACAACGTCAAGGTCTTCTCACTGGCCAGGTTGTCGAAAATCACCCAAATTCTCCTTCAACATATCCGGGAGGCACCACATTCATGGATCAATTTTTCAACGATGAATGTGCAGGCCACCGTAAGGAGAATCTCTATTATCCTTTTGCGTCGGGGGCAGAATGGCAATTGGCTTCGTGGCTTCTGCGCTCACGCTTAAGCATGGCTGCCATTGACGGATTTTTATCCTTACGACTGGTAGGTTCAGAATCGTTTCCTGTTTCTTTTCGATTCGAAAAAATGCCTAACTCGTATTTCAGATCAAACAACTTTCCATTTCTTTTCAAACAGCAAAGGAGTTACGCCTTCGCGCGGAAATGTTACCGTCTGGACCGCGCTGGAAATCACACCTTCTCTGTACTCAAGTTGCAACAAAGCGCAAAGCAATCGTATTCTACCGTGATCCTGTAGAATGTCTTCAGGCCCTTCTTAGTCATCCGTCGTTTGCATCGCACATCACCTTTGTCCCCCACAGAGTATGGTCGTCGTCTGCACGGATAGTTCGTGTCTATAGTGAATGGATGTCGGGTGATCATGCCTGGAGTTTACAGGTAAGCCCATCCTTCCCAGAAATTGATCTCTTTTGACTCGACAAAGGATCAGTTACCAAATGGTGCAACACTTCTTGGGGTCGTGTTGTCCTCCGACAAGACGAATATTTCGGTGATGACTGGGAATAGGATGGCCCACCCACTACTCCTCAGCCTCGCCAACATTGACGCCGATATCCGCAGCAAGGGATCACTACATGGCCATGTCCTCCTCGCACTTTTACCCGTTGCGACCTTCATCCATCAGAAGACGCGTGTTCGCAGCCTGCTATCCGATCGGCTTTTCCATGAAAGCTTAGATTTTGTGCTGAAGCCCCTCAAAATTGCTGCTGCGGTTGGGATCATGATGAGTGATCCCGTCGGTAACCTGCGTTATTCCTTCCCTCTCCTCGTTGCGTACATTGCCGATACACCCGAGGAGGGTTTACTCACGTGCATCGGACCCAAGGCTTCGCCGGTCTCTACTGCAACATACAAAGAATTCGGAGATTCCTTTCGCCACCCCTCACGCACAGCCGCTATGACTCTCGACGACATCAAAAAGGCCTCCTCGATGGCGGACCCGGACGACTTTGAGGCGTTTCTCAAGATCGCCAAGTCTTTCCGCCTTAACGGCGTTGATAAGCCTTTTTTCAGGGATTGGCCCCTTTCTGAACCATCAATCTTCATCACACCGGAGCCCCTGCACCATTTCCACCGCATGTTCTGGGACCACGACATGCAATGGTGCATTGTTGTTCTCGGACCTGACGAGATCGACTACCGGTTTTCTCTTGTCCAAACGGCAGTTGGATACCGTTCATTTGCAGAAGGGGTATCAAAGCTAAAGCAAGTGACGGGCCGTGATCACCGTGCTGCGCAAAGATATATCGTTGGGATCATCGCGGGTGGTGTATCTCCGAGGTTCCTGGCGGCCATCAGCGCTCTTCTCGATTTTCGCTACCTTGCTCAGATGCCTTATTTCGACCACGATGCGTTGACCAGGGTCGAAGAAGCGCTGAAAAGGTTCCATGACCACAAGTCAGCTATTATCACTGCTGGCGGGAGGCAGGGCTCCAAAGGGCCTCTCAAGCATTGGGAGATCCCCAAGCTTGAGCTCCTGCAGCACGTCGTACCATCTATTCGCGCTTCTGGAGCTGTCATGCAGTGGACGGCTGACGTTACAGAACATGCGCACGTTACTGAGATCAAGCAACCCGCACGCTCCGGAAACAATCAAGACTATTACACGCAAATTGCCCGCCACCTCGACCGCAGCGAAAAATGTTTTCGGTTCGACATCGCCGTACATCTTGCCTCCGTCGAACACGAAGGATCTGACGAAGATGACGAGGATCACGCGGACGAACATGAGCCGGACCCGGAAGTGCTTGATGTCAAGAATTACTATTCCCCAACTCGTAACGTTGCCGACTATTTTGAGATGGCCGAAGAACTCGCTAGCAGCGCCGCCGCTCCAAATGCTGTTCTTCCTCACAGAATTTTTGCCTCCTCCACAACTGCATTCCGATTGGCCCTCAAGCCGTCATTGAGGGCTTCGATTGATGAAGCTGCAGAGATGTTTAATTTACCTGACCTACGAGCAGCTATCGCTGATTACATCGACAGACGCAGCGAAATAAGCAATCACTCTGAGCGGATTCAAATTTGGTTCAAAGTTCGGGTCCAGCAGCCAAAATACCATGATCCACGATCGTTTGAGCCGCCCCAAAGCCTCGTTGCGTCTCCTCCCTCGGCGCGCTTTCCAGGCGGTCGATATGACGGTGCTATTGTCAGTGAATCGGATGAAAGCGATTGGCCTTCAAATGGACTCCGAGGTGCGTTTGCAGCAAAACATTCTATCACATGTTCATTGCCTAAGTTATAGGGCATGCTGTTGTACAAACCCGCCTCATTTTTCGGCTCCTTCACAGTCAGACTTTCCTAGTTTACGTTCAACGCTTCAACGCCACCGCCCCTTCTCAATCATCGAGTACGACCGATGGTGCTGCTGGTATGCACATCCTGAGACGTGTGATCAGGAATGGAATTCGAGTGGGAGATATCATTCCGTTGAATCACATTCGTTCCCCAGCCCATCTAATCCCACGTTTTGGTAAAGAGGCGAATCCGCGTCTGACACGTCACACCTGCTATGAGCTATCTAACGAATTCTGGCTCAATAGATACTGGAACAAAGAGATTTTTTATGCGTTATCACTTGCTTAGTGTTAGTGTCTGCAGTAATGTACTAGTTGTATTCTTTGTGTATGCATGGTCAGTTACAGTGGAATGCCGTTTACGCGGTGGTTGAAACGTTGAAACGTTGAAACCTTGACGTTGAGACCGTTACGGTACGGTCTACTATGGACCCTAGTCTGCACACACATCTGCAGTATGCAGTGACACACAACACACCCCTCAAGATCAGGAGCACCTCTATTCCCCCCTCCGGGAAAATTCTACAGGCACAAGACATAAACCAGGATCTTCTTGTTGAACTAGACGGTGCCACCCTTAACGAAGACCCACTCACAAACGACTCTCACTACGTCTTGGCTCAATGCGACGAAATATCGCCCTCCACGGATCACCTCCCGCAAGCACCAGCCGGCGGTCCACTAAAGATCACGTCTCTAGAGCTTCAAAATCAGGTTCTATATCACGACGACCACTGGGACTCAAAGGAGCTACCCCATATCCTAAGAACTCCGTCACCCACCGGCTCCGAATCACGGTCTCAAAAGGCCCGCCTCAGACGAGAGTCTATCTGCAGAGTCATCCCCGGGACTTCGCAGGAGGAGAGTATCGAAGGGACTTTCCTGCCCAATGCTGGTGCCGAGGAAGAGTGGACTGCGCGTTGGTTGAACAAGGTTACAGAGGCCTTAGTGGTCCTTGATCCTACTCGTGGGCCACTTACGCGCGGTCGTTCGGCGGCAACACGTTTTTGGTCGTCAGAGGCGTCACGGAAACCTTTCAAGGACAATATGATGATAGTGAAACCCGACCTGATTCTGCGGGAGAACCGTATCGGACCTCGACCAGAATTCTCGTGGGACGGGGTCATCTCCTTTCTGGAACTCACTTCAAGTCCTTTTCAAGACTCTGCTGGTGTGGGGAACGTGCGTAATGCTATCATGCGTAAGGCATACGCACTCTTTGCGTCTCAACCAGGTCGACGGTTCCTGTTTGCCTTGTCGATCGCGAAGCAGGAATTTCGCGTCCACATGTTCGATCGCGCTGGAGTCGTCAATTCACGTGGCTATGACATTCACCGTTCCCCCCGAACATTGCTACGCATGCTATCTTTGCTCGCGTTTGGTCATCCTGAACAGATTGGATACGACATCACCTTAACGTATTCCACCCCCGTTCCTCGTCTCTTATCCAATTCGAAACTCGACTTTGGCGTAATCTCAGTAAAATCCCACACCTATACCATCATACGCAAAGTTTTCTACGGCTATTTAATCTGCGGCCGGGCTACGTCATGCTGGCACGTCAAGCGTAACAACAAAAACTACGTGATCAAAGATGCATGGACTCATGAAAGCCGAGAGTTCCGCGAGGAAGATATACTCAATAAAATAAAGGATCTCGAGGGTGTTCCTCGCCTCGTAGATGCGTGGACTGTCGAGATCAAAGGCTTGCAGGATCGGACACGTACACGCCGCTCGGCTTTGCTCCCTTCCAATAACGAGGTTCGGGTCCACCGTCGGCTCGTTATGCAACCCGTGGCTATTCCCCTAACCGATTTCACGTCTATCCGAGAACTCGTCAGCGTTCTCATCGACATCCTTGACGGTACGTCTAGCCACTAAGTTGCCCTGCCGCCTTCTAAGATCGTCTTCAGTCCATCAGAAACTCGTCATCGATTTTCACATTCTCCACCGCGATATAAGCTTGAATAATATCATGATTTACGTTATCAGTACTCTTGCAAAGGATCATAGGGTTCGTGCTGGCGGCCCGGGTACAAGTCCTGCAACCGACGATCATTCAGAACTTCAAGTTCCCGTCGACGAAAATGCCGTGGCAGAAGAGGAGACACACGAGCAGAAGCTCGCTCGGTGGGAAGGAGAAAGGCTCCAAATGATCCAGGCTGGCGAGTTGCGCCGTGGAATTCTCGTCGACTTTGATTACGCGACCACTATGCAACCTGGTCAATCCAAGCCCGTCGGTGCTGGTGCCCGCACGGTAAGTATCGCCCTCTCAGTCTACATCCCGCATTCATCATTTTTGTCAGGGGACAATACCGTTTATGTCCGCCAACATCCTTCTCCATTATAAGAAACCCGATACGGTACACTCCGCCAGCGATGACATAGAGTCATTGATCTATGTTCTCATCTGGATTTGCATCCTCTACGCTGGCCCCAAAACCCTTCGTCATGACAAGCACGCCACGGATACCATCTTGAACAGTTGGGTTTCGGTGTGCACCCCCGTCCATGCTGTGGCCCTTGGCATTCATAAAAAGGGAATACGAACTGAACCAAAGACTATAACCGAGGAGTTTACCATTTTTTTCCAGCCTCTCGGTCCAATCGTCGAGAAACTGCTCACATCACTCGGGAATACGTGGTCCACAGTCGACACTATGCACAATTACAAAATCGTCAGGGACATCCTGCTAGAGGGTTTTGGCACGGTTAAAGACGTACCCGATTGGTCTCCAGCAAAGGACGCGTATGGGTACGGTCTCATAAGGACTCGGACAGGCTCGGGCCCAGGGGCTGCCAAGAAACGTCCCTCGTATGCGACAGAAGGATACGATGAAGCCGAGTCGTCGTCCCGTCCGTCTGTTCGTCGTCGGCGCCACTAGCATCGTTGAATTTACGCGTTTTCTGTTGCAATTTCTTCCGTACGTCTATCTATCTTTGTTCGTTGAAGCTTCTTAGTGTGCTATGAGATCTCTAGTATTACCCATGTTTTGTTTTGTGTCATGTTACCTACCCCCCTTGAGTACATCTTACGATAGTTGTTTCCAAAATTCTGTGTCACAGTGTAACCGCCTGAGGCAGTCCGAGTCGGCCGGTCTAATCACCATCGCGCACATACGTAGTACGGCCTTCCGTTTCGAGTCTCGATTCTCCGAGCAAGGTGTCTGTCTGTCTTCTCCTCACGCGTTGTTTTCCGTTCCGTTCTGTTTCGTTTCGTTTCGTTTCGTTTCGTTTCGTCTCGTCTCGTCTCCGAGTCGTTTTCGTGGTAATCGGTCGATTCAGGCGTCTGCCACTGTGTGATACTAGTATTAGTTCTCGGCATGTTTGCACAACCATTCGGACGGGTCTCGTGTCTCCGAGTCGTCCTGCGATCGTCCTCGCATTCGTTTCGCTCGTCGCTCCACCCGAACGGGCAAGGCGCGGCAACCTTCCGTTTAGGGCCACGCATCAATGTGCCAATTCCGCCCGTCAATTTTAAGACATAAGTAGTACCTCTCCACAGAACACGTGATCAGTCCCATATTTAACAAGCAAGAAAGAGTTGAGTTCCATTTCGTTCTTGCTTCCCTTTTCATCGTATTCCCTCTGCTCAGATGGCTGGATACGGTGGTCCGCGGAAGCGGTTGATCCAGTCCGAAGATACGTTCGCAGGGGCAAGTCTGGATGGTCGCAAAAAACAAAGGACGGTGGACGAGGATCCGGGTCTCAATGATCGAGGTGTGGATTTTCTAGTATTTACGAGGTTCGCTAAATCTTTTCAGACAACGCGGGTGCCCATGCTCTACGTCGCTCTTCCAGGGCGAATAAAGGGCATGGCGGGCAAATCGTTCAACTTCAGAACATTGATCGCGCCCTGAACGAACGGACGGCCGCTTCCAAGACCTCGCATGCAGCCCAACTGGAAATGGCTACGGTCGACGAGCCACTTAATCCCATGGCACCAGTGAAGCCAAAGCCGAGGCAACTTAAGCCCCGCAACAAGGTGCATTCTGCTCCCACTCCAGCTGGTGACGATCAATCGGGCCTTGAGCAGGTACGCAAAGCTACACATTCTCATGGGTCGGAGTATTGATGACGAAGCAAGGCAAGTCGGGTATCTGCAGATCTTGACAGAGCACCCCCACCTGTATATCAAGCAGCCGTGCAAGGCTCTCGTTATGGCTTTCGGCCTCCAGACTCAGGAAACCAACGTAGACAAGGTCAAGTTGCGACTCCATCATCTCAAGCGTTTGTCGCCACTTCGTCTCGCGAAGGATCTATTATTCCTGCTCATCGCGGAGGCTCCGTTGCTCCTGCATCTCGTGGAGGTTCGGTTTCTCGAGGCTCCGTCATTTCTGGTTTTCGTAGAGGCTCCGTTGCTCCAACGTCTCATAGAGACCTTACTCCACTAGGTCCCCATGGCAGATCTATCCCTGCGAGCTCTCGCAGCGGATCTTCCGTTCCAATGTCTCACAGAGTGTCCGCTGGCACGAGTTCAATTCTACAGAAAGGGTCGCTGACAGCTACGACACAGAAACCAACCACTCCCTTCAATTCACTGCCTTCCGACCATGCCAGTGGTTATGACTCTGATGAAGAGCAAAGCCAGTTTCCCGAGCGTGGTTACTATAGGCGTGCACAAGTTGCAGTCGACAACGAGTTTCCCGTTGAAGGTATTCAGCGCCAACAGCCTGGCGGTGGCACTGTAAGGGACCTCTTCCCTTTCATGCTGACTCTATCTGATAATTCGAATTAGTTCGATCGCGTCATCGACGAGGTATCTTCCGATGAAGATGCTAGAGCGGCGGCGGACTTTCTTCGAAACAATCGTCGGTCTCACACTGGTAAGCATTTGGCCATCCATCATTATTGCACGTTTACCCACTCCGTTGTCTAGATCAATCGCAACAGCAACGGAACTCCATTCCAATTGGTACGTGATCGTGTTCCGGTCGAATGTAGCTAATTTGTTTCTCAAGATCCAGCGTTGCTCGCCGAAGAATCGCGCTCGCAAACCGATGTGGTCGAAGAACACCACCGCCGAAACCGGTTCCCTCGTGCTCCGGATCCTCAACACCTACACGAGATCCGTCAACAACAGGTTTCTGGCAACACTATAGGATCACTCCCAAGAGATACACCCATGGACGAAGACCCGTCTACCGTGCATCTGGATACAGAAGGCCCCGACGGTGCAGATGCCGTTGAAGGATTAGTATCAGTTCCCCCAGGTGAACTAAGTGGTGCCGCCACAAGATTGCGTTCATATCCGTTTAAATTCCGTGAGATCATTGAACGAGCCAAACAGTTTGCGCAGTGCGGTGCAGCTACGGACCCCTTCCCAAACCGTGCTTGGTTTGTAGACGAGAAGAGCTCGGACTACATCACCGAAGCGATTGCCGAACGCGAGGAACAGGGCGTGTTCATTCCTCATGGTATATGTTATCCTCACAAATTAGCCACTCGCTGATGATATACAGGATACTGGCCACATTACCGCAAAGACCTCGGTGTCCTCGTAAGTGCTTTCACCTTCCTATTACATGTATTGATGTCCCAGCAGCTTTGGGAGGCATTAATGTCCTGGCGGTCAACCCTCAAAGCCAAGGCTCGTGAATACGTTATCCGGCACTACCCTTTGGGTGGCCCTCGAACGTCCGAGGAGAATTTGGTGAGCGCTGAAGAACTTATCCGGGGTGCGAAGTTTGTGAGAGACGGAATCACAGAAG
Organism: Leccinum pellstonianum; assembly: GCA_038091735.1. Lineage (NCBI taxonomy): Eukaryota > Fungi > Basidiomycota > Agaricomycetes > Boletales > Boletaceae > Leccinum > Leccinum pellstonianum. The sequence goes on from JBBPPA010000176.1 coordinate 28,203, forward strand.
ATGTCTGTGTTGACTCGCTTAGTAGAGCCTTCGATTGATTTTTTTTCTTTCTTACAGGGTACCACAAGGAACATGGCATCTCCGGCTTTAGCTGGTCTCATCGTCGAATTTTTCTACACTGGACCCGCTGCCCTCAGTGCCCTTTTCCCAGAAGTCTTCTCGCGGGAGGTCCCGAAGTCCGTTGTCTGCCTTGCAGCAACAGCAGTAAGCACGCACCAAATATTGCCTAATGTACTGACATGCTATTCTACAGTTACGGGCCGGTATCGATGAGTACATAATCACAGGCGTTCGACAAGATCGCCAATTCGAATACGTCGTCTATTCGAAAATTTTTAAGCAGTTCATGAGCATGCAAGCCCAGATTGACGGCAATGCCAAGCATGCTACTATGACCCGGGCGCTCAGAAGAAGCTGGGCAACCGTCGGAAGGTAAGTTAAGTCTACACGTTCGAACACTGCTCATCTTTGCACAGTGCTTCGTTTGATGGCGGCAACATGGCAATGGTCAATGAGGATGATTTTCAGGCCGTACTTGACTAGAAGGGACTGATCTTATCGGGTTATCGGGTTATCTTATCTCGTTCTAAATTGTTTGATTTTCTGATATCTTATCGTGCTATCTTTGTCTTGTTCCTGGCTGGGCCGAGTCATCCCGAGTTGTCGTGCTATCATTTGAAATATCAATGACATCACATGATGCCTCGTTTTGTGTGCATTTAGCAGCTCTGTTGATTACTGTGCAGCATATTCTGAGTTGTCGTGCTACTACTGACATTAAATTTGTGTTCGTTTGGCAGCTCTGTCAAGTACTGTGTGGCATATTCTAAGTTGTCATGTTACTATCATTTGCCTTGTTTTGTGTTCGTTTGGCAGCTCTGTCGATTACTGTGCAACAGCAGCCTGAGGGTCATTAGCTTGCACAAACATACCAAGTTCTGCAATAGTAGGCACCTTTCTGTGAGGTCTGTGAGTCTGCACAAGTCTGTGTAGCTCTGTGAAGGGTAGGGTCAGTTTGCTGATGTTGCGCCTCACTCACTCAACTTGTTAGGTTTGAATTCGGCCACACCATCGCGTTCGATGCGCCACGCCTCGTCATCAACAATACCGGCGATATGTTAGCGAGGCTCGCTAAAAATGTGGTCGTCCAAGGGTTCGACTTCACCAAGGCGCTCGAAAACATCATCGGGGACTACTCAGAGCTCGGCGGGCATACCGCCATCATCCATATCACCCCCAGCACGGCTACGAGGTATGTTTGGACCCACCGTGAGATCCAGCCGTGGGGCGTTCGCGTCCCCGGGCAGTGTCACCAATGTGGCGTCCTGCAGGACTGGCTTAGCATTGCGAGCGACACGCCTGGAGGTTACGTGCTTCAGTGCACCAATGAGAAATGTGGCTGGGAGGGTCAGAAAAGGGTGGGTGAGCGGGCAACTATTGCTGTAGAGCGTCCGCAAAATTCTTTGATCCTTCACAAGCACAAAAGTGCTGGGGCCAGTTGGATGAAGATTCCCCTTGCGTAACGTAGATATCTTGTATGCTCTATAAATTACGCATCGTATACCTGCACGCCGTATAACCCATCGAAACATTTGCAAAGGAATGGGACCACATGCCAACCCGAACCATCATATTCACGAATTACTATATCTTCAACGGTGTAAGGATACATCAAATCAGCTATATCGACTCTTTGCAGTTCGTAGCGATTGATACATATATTGCGTGACTCAATGGTGCGTGACTCAACATACTTCTAATTTGACGCGACTCAATGAGAACCTGCTTGTAAATAGCGACGTAGTGTTTAGTCTGACTTCTATTTCAGGGTAAAGTCATGATAGAATATTTTGGCAGCCTAATCCTGCGTGACTCATGTGCGACTCAACATACCCCCAATTTGATGCGACTCAATGCGAACCTGCTTGGAAATAGCGACGCAGTGTTTAGTCTGACTTCCATATTGCAGTAAAGTCATGATATAATATTTTGGTAGCCTAACCCTGCGTGACTCAACATACCTCTAATTCGATGCGACTCCGAGTCAATGCGAACCTGCTTGGAAATCACGAGGCACGTTTGTTCTGACTTCTATAAAAATCACGATATAATATATTCTGGTAGCCTAATCCTGCGTGTCTCTATGATTCCGAAAACGCAAGATAATATTTTCTTTACATCAATTTCTATACAACTCCACTGCTACTCCTGGTATCCGGTATCGTCCATTCTCCAGTTTTGTGACGGTCTCTCATAATGATTGTAATAATAATTTTTTCTTTACGTAACTTTCTGGCTACTCCTGGTAGTATCCGGTATCATCCACATCATTAATCATTCTGCAGTTTTATGCGGTCTCTATGACATAACACTCCCCCCTATATTAGGTAGTCCGATTCGGCAGAATATTATATTTTCCGACTTGTGGTGCCGTAGTATGCCCTACTCCATTTTAGTGTTCAAGAATTTTAGTGATTGTATAGCTATGATTGCTGCATAGCTATGAGTAGCCCAGAATTTCTCTTTTCTGTATACATATTCACTGTCTGTACAATTAATCATCATCAATGTCCATATCGTCTTGGATGTCCGCTGCCCCCCAGCATCTTCTACCGCCTTTCTTTTCCCATTCCCGACAGTCTGAATGTCCGTTTAACGGCCATCGAGGCTGTTCAAGATGTATACTTTCACTGGCCCGTGATGTATCACCCCCTCTGTCCTCCCGCTAGTAGTTACTAGGCCCGTGCGTGTGATGCACCAATGCAGCAGCACCATCCCATTCGCCCCACTCCTGCCTTGATCTTTCCGCCATTGGGCCTCGTGATGCATCAACCCAGCGCTCGCGTCTCGATCCTCCTAGTTACTACTAACTAGGCTCGCATCTCAATATTCCCGCCATTGCGCTCTGGATGCATCACCCCGACGCTCATGCCTCGATCATGATGCATCATCCCATTCGCCGTCAGCATAGGTGATACGTCGGGTAATACCAGCTGACCACAGCCACAGATCGTCAGGCCATCCTCTCTTCACATCCAACGCGCCTCATTCCAACTCTCGTACGTTCCTTTGATCCACATTCTTTCCTTTGATCTGGCACATTCTCTTTGCGTGTTCAACTCGCGTGCCCGCAGGAACTTTGCTCAACGTCTCCCACCCCGCCAACCCATTGCGAATCCATTTGGTAATACCAGCCGACCACGAATCGTCGAGCCGCCGTCTCTTCATATCCAACGCGCCTTATTCCAACTCTGGTACGTTCCTTTGATCGCGTTCTCTTTGTGCGCTCAACTCGCGCGCAGGAACTTTGTTTACCGTTTTTCGAAGGAAAACCCGGCAATTTCCGGTCGCACCCACTGGCCCCGCCCCCCGTTAATTCTCGCGAAGTATAGATACTTGTACTTATTTCGCCAACTGCAACTTAGTTTCCACATATATGTATTGTAGAGTACATTATGAGTGATGTTCAACAAATGGCAGCATGATGCATCAGTCATGCATTAACAATTGGACCATGCCAGCATCAACCAAAGTAACCGGAGTACGCGGCCGCCGGGTGGAGTGCACATTTTTCTACCAATACAGAAGTGCCGTCTCAGACTAAAAACATTGCTCCCTCAATCAGACACTCGACATGTATGGTTTCACCAGTTACGAGAAGTAAATACAAGAAGTTGACTAGCTAACTTATGAAACTCCTGAGGGCGTCCACGCCATATTCAATTTTCCCTTGTTTTCCTTTCCATACGACTCAGTAACTGAGGCTGGAGGTGAGTGAAATGTACATACTTGGGAGATTTCCCTCGAACCTCGCTACCAGATCTCTTTTCTTTGCATCCTTGCA